>WTXK01000252.1:0-67134 GCA_025769895.1 Lactarius psammicola
GTGCAAGTTAGGACTCTCTTTTGTTATATCCTTATTGTGATATACTCTTTGTTCTCTACTTTTCTTATACTTATTGTCTAAGTACATTCCCTTTGTTTCGCCCACCATTGTTTATAGGGCTTATTGTATTCTACTCATTGTAGACGCTCCCTTTGTCTTTTATTGTAGCACAAAGGTTATTGTCTCTAAAGTGTATAAGTAGAGTACCATGTATGCACTGATACCCCAGTTCTCACTCTGGTGTATCAGGTTAGTTTCCTTCTCTGTAATATGACATAGTTCTCACTCTGGTGTATCAGACATCCCTCTTAGCTCTACTGCAAGATCTCTGTGCTGCTACCTCTGCACTCTTATATCTCACCACAGTCCTCTAGTCCACTGTAAGTATAAGTCTATTCCACCTATGCTGTTCATCATCACACACTCAGGTGCCACACTGCTACCTCTTCTTTACTCCCAAGCCTGGACCACCTTTCCACACAAGACAACCTGTATTCACCATTGAAGCCCAACATGTCCTTTCCTCTGCATGCCACACACACCACCATGTACAGCAACAGGGATGGCTCCCTTTATGATGTTATGTGTTCCAATGGCCTAAATGGTTATGTCACAGTTCCTGAAGTTTGGTAACATATCCTTGTACCCTTGTCCCCTTTCATTGGCAGCACATTTGATGTTGCATGAAATTTGCCTAACTGTGGTGCATGCAATCCTACATCCCATGTTTTTATATAATACTGTTTTTAATGGAACCATCCTCATGTTCTGCATATGCCATGTGTGCTTTTACATGTTTCTCTCAGGTTGCAGCTGACTGATGTGGTTCAGCTCTCACCATTGCCCACTATCTTGCATTCCTTCATGCCCACACCTTTTCCCTCCCTACAATCCTCTACAGCCTTGTTTGCTGCTACAGTGTTGTCATGCCACCTAAAAGGCATGAGCAGTCAAGAACAAAAACACCACCAATGGGCTTACTGAGTCAGTCCCAGCAAGACTTTTTCACCACCTTTCTTGTGACTATTTAATGTCTCTAGAATCAGTTGGACATACCATGGCAACTACAGACAAAGTTTGCCCTGGGATATGTATAAATTAACACCTCCCTTGCTGTACACTCTCAGTCCTGTAGCATGTGTCACTTGTCCATCTCAACCTCATCTTTCACAGCTCCAAATGATGTACTTCAACCAATTGTTGAACTGTACTTTCATCTTGGCATGAGTGACAAGGATATTGCCACTTCCATAATGGATCACTATGACCCTGCACACTATGGTATCAGGTATGTTCCTTGCTATATTATTACGGTATCAACAAAATATAACTACCTCATTTTTGTAGTGTTTACACAGTCTGTCACCGATGCAAAGACTGGGGCTTAGAAAGCACACACCAACAAAAGCACACAGTTCAAACCATTGCTGCTTTTATTGATGGCATTAAGAAGTGCTTTCCTAATTGTGGTGCTGAAACAATTAGGAAAGCCTTACTGATGGAAAATAAGATTTGTGTGTCAAGGTGTGTCTCACATTCTAGATATGAATAATGACACTTTTTGATTGTATAGACCCATTATTACTGAGTATCTCAGACAGACTGAGCCAGATGCTGTTGATGCATGGCAGTATAAACAGTTTAAGAGGTGGAACTTTATAGCTATTGGCCCAAATGAAATGTGGTCTCTTGATCAGCATGACAAGTTCAAGCATTACAGACTTTTCTTCCATATTGGCCTTGATCTGTTTCCAGGGGTCATCCACTGGTGCAAGGTTTGGTGGACTGTTAGAAATTCCAAGTTGATTGTGTAGCAGATGACTATCAGCTATGCTAGACTTGAATGTAAAGAGAATAGTTTGAATGAACAAGTTGAAGGCCAGTTACACAAGCCTAGTGCAGAGATAAATCACGCACTGAACCTGCAGATGACACAGAGGGTTAGTCAACTTAGAGGTTTTATGCAAAGCTCAAGACTAGAGTTTACATGGTGGCAGGCTGAGTAGAGAACCAAGAGGACAAGTTAGATTGGAGAAGAAGATATAGAGAATACAAAGGAATGCACACCTGAGTAGAGAACCAAGAGGACAAGTTGGCTCTACTCAGGTTGCTACAGCAAGGTTTATATACTACTGCACTTAGTTGATTACTAACTACTTTAGTAATGCTACTTGACTACTGTGCTGACGTGTTGTGTCTATTATTAGCCCTTATCTATTGTGCTGACTGATGCACACTAAGTGGCTATGATTACATGATGACATGGCCTCCTTATCTGCTAAGTAAACCCTAAGACAACATGTAATACTACTACAGTAAGTGTTCTATTGTATTCTACAGAGTTCTAACCAATTATAACAAGCACATGTGCTATTGTTATCTATAACAATAGAAAGACGAATACAGTATGACTGTCTCACAGTCATGTGACCCAAAGTTGCACATGTTGGCATCATGTGACTAACCATCTTATCATATCTAATGATAAGGGACTCAAGTACTTTGGCTGCTTATATCTTGCCCAAATAAATCTGTAAAAATACAGAAAAATAGGGAAAATAATATACGTCTATGACAGATTGCATGCTTTTACCTTGACACAGCCCAGTCCATTTGTGGTATGTACTCTATTTTCCGATGGTAAATGTACTTAACCATTTTTATCTAGGCATTCCCCTAATCACCCAAAGTGATCCAGGGACCAAAAATGTCAATGTTGCTTATACACTTACAGCACTCCACCATCAGATGGAGCCTTCCCTGGATGGGTCAATTCAACATCAGTGGTTCTGTAAGCATGGAAATATCAAGCCCAAGATTTATTGGTCCATTTTCCAAAGAGATTGGGCTGTCAGATTTCAAGCTTTGCTCAACAAAGGGGTTGATAGTGGATATTATGACATTGGAGACCCCCTTGAATGGTCTGCAGATATGATCTTTCTCTCATTATCTCAAAAATAACTAATAAGTTATTAGTCTTGTGTTTCACTTTGTCTTCATCCCATTCATTCAGTGGGAGGTTGATGCCTGGGTCCACCAGCGCAATTGGACTCAATGTTGCTCCAACTGAAAGTAGGTTCTATCTAAGGGGATCCCCATGATAATTTTGCAGAAGCCACACAAATGGAGAGCCACAGACTATAAGGTACAACACCCAGTTTCACATCTTATATCATTTACATATATGCCTAGATTCCTGTACCCCCAGAAGTCCTTGATGAGATCAAGAAGAAGTATGCACCTCCCAACAATCCTATCTTTAAGCTAGTCCCCTGTGAATTTGTGTTGCACACAAATGCTGTCTGGACCACCATGGGCTCCCCACAGCCACAGTTCCACAATGCATGGGAAATTTACTTACACATCCATGATGCTCTCTGAGGTATCGCACAGGCTGGAACATAGCAGGAGGTTCTTTTCAGTATTTCCACTACTTCTGGGCCTCAGGATTGTCTGGATGAAATACCAACGGACCTCAAACCTACTGATGAGGATGAGATTTTGATTGTGGAAGACTCTGATGATGAGAGTAGCATGCTGGTTATTGATGTAACAGAGGATGAAGGCTATGGTGAAGACAGTGACTCAGAGGGGCATGATATTGGTTTAGATTTTTTTTAAACTGACACTCATATCTCATAGTTTCTACATCTACAAGTTGTAAATAATGTTTTGCCATTATCTGGGCAAACTGGCCTACATTTGTTGTTTCTGTGGGAAATCCTGTCCTGAGTCTACAGGTGCTCCTTTTCTTGTAAATTGTACCTGTTGCCTTGCCATTGTCCTCAAGTCTTTGATCAATTGATCCTTCTACCATCTAACCCAACTTTTGTACCTTCCCTTCCCCCCCATGCATGATCCATTTATGTGCTTCACTTTTTGACCTTCACCTCGCCACCTAGCATTGGGCAAATCTACTTGTTGCCCCTGCTGTGGGGCTGCAGGCTTTTCTCAGAAATGAGGAAATCAATGTGAACTCCAAGTCTTGTTACCCCCAAATCTGTAGGTACTACTCATGAAGCTACAAGAGAGGAAGTGTGGCAGAGGGTTCTCAAAGCTGCTGCAAAGTGGTATGTGTTCACCATCAATGGTGGTCTAACATATGGTGACTGTAGCAGATGTTTTCTCTGATCAACCCATTTTCACCTTTCTTATGGTGAGTTCTTATCTTCTGCCTCTGTGTAACGTCACCACAGGGGCGTTAAGTATGACATGTACTTCTAAGGTCAACTACCAGGTAATGAGAAAGAGCGAGTCAGTTAAGACTCAGTTCGGGGATTCACAAGAGTTACTTAGGCTCCTGGTGCCTAAGAACTATAGTGGGGAAGTTCGGGGCTCAAGCGCAACTGGTGAGCGTATAAAGAGATTCAAGCCCTAAGGTGAATCAAAGCTAGTTCGTAAGACAAGAGTGTGGTATTACACAAGAGGTCAAGTCTGCAGTACAAGCCAGACTGACCACGACCTATATACTAGTACAAGGCTCAAAGAGACAACAACAGAGCCACATAGCTAGGTAAACAGATGGCGCCATAAGGGACATATGGGCATGAAGGGTATCGTATGATATCAAAGATAGGACACAAGCCTAGGTCAACTATCAGTGACATGTCTGTGAATGTGGTGGTCAGAGGACCAGGCATCAGTCATATCATGACGTATAGTAGGGGTCAGCAGTTGTCGTATCGTAGAGGCATAAGGCCTTATCAGTCAGAAGGCGAGTCACGAGGGATGTCAGGTGTGAGGGGAAGTCAAAGATAAAGAAGTGAAGCTGTCCATAAAGGCAGACATGTGAGGGGTCGAGGTACAGGGTGACGTCGAGGGGAAAGATAGCAAAGATAACAAAGATAAAGCTGTCCATGACGTACGAGGCATGCGGGAAACAAGACAGGTCACATGAAGCAGGGGAAAGAGTCGCAAAGGTGTGAATCCACCCCCTCCCCATCTGTGAACAGCATGCAGTCCGCCGCATTCAACAAGTCACTCGCCCATCAGATGGCATTCACCAACTGGGCCACGGACTGGATTCAAGACTGGAGACAAAAATCTGGCCGAGACTTTGCAGTCTATGACCTAGCCATTACCAAACCGCCTGATGGGTCCAACCACCCACTCTTCTTGGCAGCAGTACCCCCAAAGAAGAAACCGGGAACTAATGACAAACCTGAGTTTCTGGTTTCACAATGCACCCATTGTACTGCCATGCAAATGGCGGTACGTCACTCATTCACTGCCAAGTACACTTGTCATCACTGTTTTTTTTTTTTTTTTTTTTTTTTTAATCTTGATTAACGTGGGGCAGTACATCTAAGTACAAAAACACGTGACCGGGTATGCCTAACTACTCTGTACGTAAACTCTGGGGGCTCACCAGTGGTAAAGAATTGTAGCCTAACAGAGGTCCCACACTCAAAATGGGCTAAAGACATGTCAGCGCGCCATCTACCCAGCGTTGGATGTTGGCCCCGTGTCACCTTCCAAACCCCCTCCACCAGTTCATCACTCTTGATTCCAGCCCCCGACTATAACCCCGTAGGGCCCTTTATCAGGTGTGTTCGGAAGGAAATACAACACCAAAGGATGTTGCAATGTGGAGAACTTCTCTGGCAAGAAGGGGAAAGGTCAGTGGGAGACAAGGGTAAGTAGACCAGGAAAAACCCAGTCAAAAGGGGTAAGTCGAAAAAATGGGGTTTTCACAGGCACGAAAGGGCACCCGCTACTAGCCCTTTTAGGTAAAGAAAGGAACACCCTGTCACAGGACGATGGGTAGGGACAGTCAGTAGGTAGCCACATAACCGTAAACAGATGGCGTGAACAGATATGGGAGTAGAGGGTTGTGGGAGTCGGCCCAGTTAAGGACCGGCAGCCCATGTGGAGAATAAATGTAAAATGTCCTGAAACGTAAGTAACAAGGCATGTGTCCGAAAAGAAGGGGAAAGGGTGGGAGGAAGGTCACCCTAAGGGGACAGTAAAAGGGGGAAAACCGGAACTAAGCCTCGCACGCATCCACCATCAGCTGCATCTTTAACAGCCGTGGGAGTACGCATCCATCGATCCGTTGGGGTCGGAGAAACCCCAGCCCAGAGAGTGTCAGAGAAGGGAATAGACAGGCCAGCAGTCTTTTGGGGTTTTGGGGTAGTCGTCAGGGCCCCCACCCTGTTTTCCCCCATGGAAGGGTTTCAACTCCCAGTCTGCATGCTGCACGAGTCTGTTCAACCAACCCTTAGCCCCCAGAACCAGAGAAACCCCTAGCCACCAGAGACGGTCTTGTTCAGCCAAGAAGGGGTCGCAGAGCGACAGTGAGGGGCATCGACGCTTGGCGAGCCCAGTAAAAACCCCCGATTGCGTGGTGAGGGTAAAGGACCCAGGGATGAAGACCCAGGCCAGATGGTGAGGAAGGGACGACGGTTAAGAAGTCCCAGTCGACGGGTAATATGATGACCACGGGGGTGAAGGCCCGTGTCAGAGAGGGTGAAAATGGGGGCAAGAAGCCCCAGGGTAAGAGAATGGTGACCACAGGGATGAAGGCCCATGTTGAGAAAGGAGGTTGTGGCCCCAGTGTGGTGGCCATGGGTAAGGAGGAGGGTGAAGATGATGGAGAAGCCAATGGACAGCAACTCCAAGAGGGTAGGAGGACGACGGTGAGGAAGTCCATATGGTGGGAGCATCAAAGGACGATATCCCAGAGAGGAAGGGTGGACGACGATGGCGATGACGAAGTCCCATAGGTTATGAATGAGGGGAAGGGGGCCCCCATCGTCTGCAACGATGACCCCAGGAGCCCCCAGCGAAACCTCAGCCAACAGACCAGAGCTCTAGGGAGATGGTGGTGGTAAGAGGTCAAGAAGGGATGCTTGTCATCACTGTTCGGACCTCCCCCCTGAGGCAGCACAATGCCCATGCTGTTTCAGGGACCAGACCATCCACCACTTGCTTTATAAGTGCCTGCGTTATATCAGCGCTCGTAACTCCATCCACATGCCCTCTAACGCCTCACCGTGGACATGTACAAGGTTCACACGGATGCCTATGGGGAAGCTATTCAATGGGGAGCATGTCAAATGGCTCCTCATCTACTTGCAACGTTCAAAGGCTGGCTCAAGACCGGAGACAGGCTCAGAGCCTTTTGATCCAGGGTAAATGTGCATCTAAGGGTTCCATAACTCCACTTCAGTGATCTGGTCCATTTACATACTCACGCCTGCAGTCTTTTCTTGGACTTTACTGTACGTTTGATCATGTACCACCTTACTATACAATTGATCCCCTTTGGAAGGGTATCACATGCCTCATGATTAGCTTCATGCAACCTCCATCACTTAATATTCTCAAATTTGTCATACTTCCTGACGAGACCAATCTTGTATTATTATACTGCCCTGGAATAAATATGGTCCAAAAAAAAAAAAAAAAAAAAAAAGGTGTGAATCCATGGATAGAGGGACGTGTGGTGTCAACTTCAGGGAAAATGGTAAGAAGTCCCCTTCACAGTACGTCGCAAGGCAAGAAATTGTAACACTCTGTCCTACTTGCATCTCTGATTCCATCATCTCCCATCACCACATCAATCACACTGCCAACCCCTCCCTCTTCCTGCTAATCACCTTGCTCATCATAGGCCCCAACTTCAAGTCCAACCCATCCATATACCTGGGCTTCCCCATCAACCAATGTGCATATACCCCCATCCAAGACTGAGTTAAGGAGCAGATCCATTGCTAAATCAAGATCCAACAGAACCTCCAACATCCCAACATAGAAGCACAGTGAGGTCATATAGGGAGAAGCAGCACGAGAGCTTGCTCTTGACTCTAGCATTTCCAGGTATCATAGTTTTTTTGTTTTCATTGTCATCCAACTTAACCATTTATTTCCAGAATGTGCTCCATGTGAGAATGACACCTCACTGACATTGATATTGGTCACCTGCTAGGCAAGGGCATATTCAGCCAGGTGTACATGGTCTGCATTTCCAGGTATCATTGCCAGATAGTTTTTCTGTTTTCATTGTCATCCAACTTGACCATTTCTTTCCAGAATGTGCTCCATATGAGAATGACACCTCACTGACTTTGATATTGGTCACCCTCTAGGCAAGGGCAAATTCAGTTGGGTGTACATGGTTTGCACCAAGGTTAAGCCCAATTACATCCTAGCCCCCAAGTGTCTTCACAAGTCCAAAATCATCCAAGCCTGGGTCAAGAAGCAGATCCATCATGAAATTGAGGTCCAACAGAATCTCTAACACCCCAATGTTCTTCGCCTCTACAGGTACTTCCACAATGATAAGCACATCTTCCTTATGCTTAAATTTGCAGGCAAAGGTGAGCTTTACAAGCAACTCACAAAAAACAGTTCCTTATAGCATTGCAGCACCATCTATGTTGACCAGATGGCCAACACCCTTTCCTACCTCCACACAAAGGACGTTATCCACAGGGACATCAAACCTGAGAACCTCCTCCTCAGCACCAACAGCAAGCTCAAGATTGGCAAATTTGGCTGGAGTGTGCATGCCCTAAGTAACCAGCGCACCACCCTCTGCAGCATCCTCAACTCATCCACCCAAGATGGTTAAGGGCCACAAGCACAATGAGAAGGTTGACTACTAGGCCCTCAGCACATACAGGTTCATCATCGGCTTGCCCCCATTTGAGAAGATGTTCAAGTACAATGGTCCATCTTTGTTCTACCTTGTCTCCTCTTCATGCCAGATGCTCTAGTGTTGATGTGAATCCCCTGATCATGCAGCACTGCCTTCAATGGCTGTGACCCCATTGGGCTCAACTTCAGCAGCACCTTGCAGCTGCACTGTGAATTACCTAGGTGGGTGCCTTTTTACCTGAGCCTGCTGCATGCCACTTCTGGACACCATCTTGCCATCCTCATTTAAGCCCCTGATGCCCACTTCATCCTGCCTCGGCTCCCTCCTTGAGTGTGTCCATCTGTATGTGGGGTCCTCTGTGTGATGCCATTTCATAAGTTGATGCCATATACAATGTAGAATTCCACTGTGGTTGTGAGGCTTGCAGTGCTATGGGCATTCAATGCCCTGGTCTTAAGGTCTTGGAGGTCAGTGCTCTTAGACCATTTGCTGACACTCTTCTCAACTCTCCATACCTCCAGGGATGATGGCCTAGTATTTACAGACATCAAGCTACCTATAGAAGTAGCAACTGGGTATTTAATTGATGGTATTTCTTGAACATGTGTTTTTGTATGAGCAAGTTCTCTGTGAAGCACACATGGCATGACACTAGACTGATTTGGTTTGGCTCTGGTGGAATTGTGCTAAATATTTGACTTTGGCAATTTGGGGGTGTTGCACATTTTTTCAACTTCAACACAGCTTTCCCTTCTCCTTCATCTCCCTCATGGAGCAAGCCTCACCTTTTGAAGTTTCAGTGACAACCTTCTCGACTGCAGCATTGGGTGTCATGGACACATATTATTTTCCCTATTTTTCTGTATTTTTACAGATTTATTTGGGCAAGATATAAGCAGCCAAAGTACTTGAAGTCCTTATCATTAGATATAATAAGATGGTTAGTCACATGATGACTGTGAGACAGTCATACCATCTTAAGTATCTCTATTGTTAACAATAGCACACGTGCTTATTGTGATTGGTTAGAACCCTGTAGAATACAATAGAACACTTACTGTAGTAGTATTACATGTTGTCTTAGGGTTTACTCAGCAAATAAGAAGGCTGCGTCATCAAGTAGTCATAGCCACTTAGTGTGCATCAGTCAGCACAATAGATAAGGGCTAATAATAGATATGACACGTCAGCGCATGAGTCAGTAGCATTACTATAGTACTTATTAATCAACTAAGTGCAGTAGTATATAAACCCTGCTGTAGCAACCTGAGTAGAACCAACTTGTTCTCTTGGTTCTTACTTAGGTGCACATTCCTCTGTATTCTTTTACTTCTTTCCACTAATGCAACTTGTTCTCTTGGTTCTTACTCAGTGTGCCACTGTGTGATCCTTAGCTTTGACTCTTAAATAAAGAGTCTATGTTTGCTTACTCTCTGCAGTGTCTGCATGTTCAGTGTGTGATTTATCTCTGCGCTAGGCTTGTGTATCATTACCTTGGCAGTTCACTTCAACCTTCAACTTTGTCTTATTTTCTCACAAGTCATAGCTGATAGTCATCTGCTACATCGGGCTTATGTGTCCAGTTTGGCACTCTGGAGATTGAGAAGACATCAGACTTGTTAGCATGTGGCACAACTACCATCAAATGTGAATGCAAACACTGCCAAAGGCTCATTCCACAAACCACAGTGAGGAAGGTTATGGCACAAGAGCCCAATAGCATGACCAAGGCACTGTTGGTTTGCCCTGACTGTTTGAACCACTAAAGTCCTCCACCACTTCTGTAAACCATAAGTGCTTGTTTCTCTTTTTCAGTCACAACACTAATGTGTCATCATCATATAGGGGCCACTCAGTCTCTCTCAGGTGTCAACTTTGGACAAATACAAAAGGATGTTGCTTTTTCTCAGAGGGGTAGGTATAAGTTAGTGTACTTTCCCAGACACACTTACACCTTTAATTAGGCATTCAAGCCCATGTCATGCTGGTGAATGGAAATGGAAATACAAGGCAACCAAAGGCTGCCCCTGTGCATGGGTCCCATTGTTCAATATCAGTTCAAAGCCTGGTCCTGGTAGGCTGGGCACCTGGACTGGTGGATGAGGGCATGCCATTCAAGCTTCCTCCACTTGAAGTTTCCCTCCTAAAGGAGTACACAGCTCCACTTGCACTCAAACACTATAAGAGTTAGTGTTATGATCCAGACACTTCAGTCCTTTCTCATGTATATATTCACTTATCTTTGTCTTGGTCCTGTTATCTTTACCCCATTGGTGTGTCCCCTTTGTTCTACATATGGCTTATCCCATATTATCTTGTGCTTCAGATAAGAGAACCTCAGATAACAACATTTACACATGTCTGTCCTTGTGTGTTCATCTTTGTGATTTGAGCACTATATATACTTGTACTTTACACTGTAGGAAGCCAGACTTGGCTTCTTTTGCAATCTAGCAACCTTGCCTTCGTACCTTTGGTGTGAACCGTCTCTCTCTCATCTTGTGAACCATCTCCCTTGACTCTAATTGAGTCAACCCTTCTTTGAAGTCTTTGCAGTTGTACTATAACAATGCCACACCTGTTTGACTTAGTTCACCACCAAGATTAGGTGTAGAGAAGTGTCTTACACTTTGGACTAGGTGTCCTGTCACTAAGTCAGTTGTGCACATTGTGCACAACACTCTCTAGACACTACTAGAATCGTAGCATCATAGACAATAGACATCTTCGCTCATCTATTAGTGTGTGTCTTCACAGACACTTTAAACCTTTGAATCACCCCTTTGCACAACACCCCTGCTAGGGCATAACAGTTAGCGTGATCAGCTTTGTCAGTGGACTTGTGCAGGTGGACAAGATGCACTTACAATCATTGTTAACACAAGATTGACATCATAGGAGCCTGGTCAAGTCAAGCCCACCATCATCTTGATATAGTTGTCCCACTATCCTTCCCTAACCTTGTGCTGACTACTCACTTCAGTGTGGGACAATTGCTGATGTTCCAGTCTAAATTAATCACAGGAACCTTCAACGACTCCTCCTCAACACTTTTCTGACACACTGGCTGAAGAAGTTTGCAAACTATCCCCTTCAAGTTGAACATGTTGAATCAGTCTGACCTATGAAGGGTAAAAATAGCATCCACCTTGACAACAAGGAGCACACCATTCTTGAGCACTGCCTAAGTCTGGACAGAACAAAGCTGGCAGCTAATGAACTAAATCTCATGCTTGTTCTTGATATAGATTGTGTTAAAGAAGCACAGGAGCACTGGGACAGTGCATGTACACAACAGAATAACCCACATGATGATCTGGGGTCTAACATACATTTTTCTTTAATACTGTCACCTTCATTTTTCTCATCTTTCTGTGCAGCACCACTCAGCATCAAATGGAACTCTTCTTGTCTCTTACACTGAGGAATCTGCCAATTCTTATGCCACCCAGTCTCAGATCAGTACCTGTACTCACCCTTGCCCTCATCCTCATCCTATATATGGCAAGAAGTGAAGGATGTTCAAATCATTATGCTCAGATGTAAGTGTAGTTAGATATGCTCCTTTTATAATTCTTAGTTGTTATAGGATATGCTGGCCACAGCAAACACTTGTGAAAAACAAACCCCTAGCCCACAAACCCTTGGAGATCAAAAACACACTTGGACTGGTCATACAAGTCACATGATGCTCAACACAGATAGCATCAGAGAAGCACTCATTGCATAACATGAGCCACCTGCAACTGTTGTTGATGGCCTCCATGTGTATCCTTTTACACCAATGTGACAACCTTCAACCCTTTAATTTAATTTTAGTTTATACAGTGTCATTTCCAATTTTATTCTGGCCATGTCCCACCAAGCCTCTGAAGTCACTTATCTCATCTCACTGTGCCACCAACTCTGGCTTTGGGGATTGAATGGATGAGGTTCACCCCAAAAATGGCTTCATTTTTTTTAATACTGCCCAGAATCTTCAGTATGGTGCTTTTGAGTCAATGTGAGACGGGCAGATAGATCTCACTGGGTCATGTCCCTTTTTGTTAACTCTAGGCTTAGGTAACAACCATGCCACTTTGGTTGCACTTAAGCAGCCTTATCTGTCCAATCATGGCAGTGGCTCCAATTCTTCATCATCCATTATCTTGACTCTACCCCTCACACCAGACAGTCAAGTGAAGGAGTTGGCTGCTGATGCTCTCTCCATTCAGTGGGCAAGCTCACTTCTTCAAGATGTTTATGACTTTATTGTCTTATATCATCAAAGTCACGGTGTTGCATGTCCTATGACAATCCCGCAGTTCCAATTTGTCACCTCTGGCCTTGCAATGACCAATGTTCCCAGTGCAGCACCTAAGCAAAAGGGGGTCTATCTTGTTGAGCAGCTCATTCAATTAGATGATGGGCCTTGGAGGAAGTACATCAACAATAACTCCTCCCACCCATGTTACTTTAGTGATAAGGAGAACCGCTGCCAATCTGACTTTTTGGCTTTCTGCCAGCATGTGCAGTACTGGAGAACAGGTTGTCTGGTATTCACTTCAGACTTTTAGGGTGAGTTGCATCCTTATTTTTGATTGATCACCTGACCAACAAAGTCATGTAGGGGGGGATACTGTTACGCCCTAGCAGGGGCATTGTGCAAGGGGTGGTTCAACGGTTTAGAGTGTCTATGAAGACACACACTAATAGATGAGCAAAGACGTCTATTGTCTATGATGCTACGACTCTAGTAGTATCTAGACAGTGTTGTGCACAAGGTGCACAACTAACTTAGTGGTAGGACACCTAGTCTGAAGTGTAAGACACTTCTCTACGCCTAATCTTGGTGGCGAACTAAGTCAAACAGGTGTGGCGTTGTTCTAGTACAACTGCAAAGACTTCGAAGGAGGGTTGACTCGATTAGAGTCGAGAGAGGTGGTTCACAAGATGAGAGGGAGACAGTTCACACCAAAGATACGAAGGCAAGGTTGCTAGATTGCAAACGAAGCCAAGTCTGGCTTCCTACAGTGTAAAGTACAAGTATATATAGTGCTTAAGTCACAAAGATGAACACACAAAGACAGACATATGTAAATGTTGTTATCTGAGGTTTTCTTATCTGAAGCACAAGACAATATGGAGTAAGCCACATATAGAACAAGGGAAACACACCGATGGGGTAACAGAGATAACAGAACCAAGACAAAGGTAAGTGGATACATACATGGGAAAGGACTGAAGCGTCCGGATCATAACAGATACACTCCTCACTGACCTGCAAATTATCACCCATCCATATGTGTCCTCTTAACCCCACTATTTCTCTCTTCTCATTCAAAGCTCAGTGATCTAGAACACAAACTTTTCAACAAGGGCAATGTTCAACATACACATTGTGATTTCGAGAGTGAACATAAGTGCAATGTTTTCTGCAAGTTTTTCAAAGTACCAACCTCAATTGTTCAAAACAATCAACTTGAAACCCTATCTACACACAGCCAAAATAATGTATGTCTTCTGTTCTATACATATTTTATCTCACTGATGTTGACATCAGCAACAGAGTCACATCTCTGGATCGCAGACTCTTCTCTACCTAGAAGACTAGTCCCATACCCAAATGTGTGTGAAATCTTGCACCTTAACTAACTATACTATACCTTAATACACTATACTTAATAATAGAATTGCATGTTTATTCCTAAGACACCATGGTGCTTTGTGAAGTGCTAGTAGCTGGTTGACACATCTAAGTGTGGAGAAAGCATGGTGTTGTGTGCAGCAACCTTTTCCTGAACTCTAATGACAATAATATTCTCAACTACCACATGAAACAATGACTACAACACTATTAACAACTCCAAGACCACAATGGGGATGAAGGACAAGGTGAAGTGTGCTCTCCTTCTGGATGTTGTAGTCTGAGAGTGTGCAGCCATCCTTGAGCTGCTTGCTGGCAAAGATGAGTTGTTGTTGGTCTGGAGGGATGCCTTTCTTGTCTTGGATCTTGGCCCTCATGTTGTCAATTGTGTCTGATAACTCAACTTCCAACATGGTCGTTTTGCTGGTTGAAGTCTTCACAAAGATCTGCATACCACTGCACAGATAGTGAACAAGGTGGAGGGTTGACTCCCTCTGGATGTTGTAATCTGAGAGTGTATGGCCATCCTTAAGCTGCTTGCCAGTGAAGATGAGTTGTTGTTGGTCCAGAGGGATGCCTTCCTTGTCTCGGATCTTGGCCCTCACATTGTTAATTGTGTCTGATAACTCAACTTCCAATGTGGTCATTTTGCCAGTTGAAGTCTTCAGGAAGATCTGCATACCACCACACAGATGGTGAACAAGGTGGAGGGTTGACTCCTTCTGGATGTTGTAATCTGAGAGTGTGTGGCCATCCTTGAGCTGCTTGCTGGCGAAGATGAGTCATTGTTGGTCTGGAGGGATGCCTTCCTTGTTCTGGATCCTGGCCTTCGTGTTATTGTTTGTATCCAATAACTTAACCTTGAGCATGATCATCTTCCCAGTGAGCGTCTTCACAAAGATTTGCATGCCTCTATGAAGACGAAGGACAAGATAAAAACTGGATTCCTTCTGAATATTGTTGTCTGAAAGAGTGTGGCCATCTTAAAGCTGTTTGCCAGTGAAAATGAGACATTGTGGATCAGAAGGCAGCAGTGCAGCACCTGAGTGTGTGAATGGGTGGGCAGGGTTGGAAACAGTGGCCATGGACATGGCATGGACCAGCGAAAGACAAAGGTGGTGACATGGATAATGACACTGGGTCTGCAAGAGGAGTTTATTAGTCAGAAGTGCCCATACAGAGACTGAGACACTACTTACTGGCCAATGCACCATGATGAAGTTAACAGAATGAACATGCAAATGGTTCATCAGGACCGACACAGACAGAATGAAAGACTTGGCAGTGAGAACAGCAGAATAAATGACTGAAGGCAGGCCTAGTTGATGATACTTGAAGTTAGTAGGACAGGTAAAATGAGATCATGTACTATGCACCCTGATATTCCCCGATAGGGGAAAAGGAACAACCACAGGAGGGGATGGCTACCCTCAGGAAAGGAGAGGATGCCCCCGACATGGGGGGGCAAACTCAAATGGACTGCCCAAATGGACCCTAAGCCACAGACCCTGATTTGCATGTGGTCTGGTGACAGTAACAGATGTAACCAGTCCAAGTCACCAAATAAAAGTGAAACAAATGTAGGTCCCAGGATGAAGGCCCAGTTTTGGAATTTCATAATGTAAAGATGACTCAAGATTTTGTGGAACCAGAAATGTGGCTTCAGATCTCATCTAGCCAGATCAGAATCTTGGTTAGCTTAGCTGAGTTTCCTATTTTGAAAAATTGGCCTGCTCACTCCTGCTTTCCATATATATGTATATAAGGTAGCCAAGCTGCACCCTTAGTTAGCAGCTTGGTCTTCTTGAATCCACCATCATCTACTTGTCTTTTCTAGTGTCTCTAAGTCTTGTGCTCCTTGCAGTAGGAGTCTGCCTTGATGTCATTTGTCTTGAGTTGGCATTGTCTCTCAAATAGGGCTTGCTGTTATACTTCTGTCAATCCACATGCCATTGGCTTGTTATATCACTAAGTTATATATTGGTAGTGTTGCTGTTATCACACTCAAGTCAAGCAACGTGTTAGTGGACATGTAACATGTGATGGCTGCAAATGCGATGTTCACAAGTGCAATGTCCACAAGTGTGATGGCCACAAGTGCAACATCCATGAGTGGGACAGCTGCAGGTGCAATGCCTGCAAATGGGACAGCTGCAAGTGCAATGCCCACAAGTGTGATGTCTGCAAGTGGGATGGCTGCAAGTGCAATGTCTATGAGCATGACAACCCCAGGTGCAATGGCTGTGGGCACAATAGCACCCAACATGGCAGCTATCCCAATAGCACCCTACATGATAGCAGCAAGTGTTATGCTCATACAGGTGTTTGTGCAACATGTGACTAAGTCAAGAGTTTGGGGTAGAGTAGAGTCTGATCAAGACTCCAGTTCGATGATGCATAAGTAACACACAGAGCAGGGCTCAACGCAGTACAGAGGAAGTGACTTGAAGGTCCTTCTGAATAACAGAGGCAAGGTGAAAGATGAAGGCCCACATGTTTAACTAAAGGTATCCTCAGAAAGGAATCCCCTTAGAGTCTGTGAGACTGAAGAGAGTAGTGATTTAAGAAGAAGTTGAGTCTACTGTACAAGCTAAGTAGAGAGCAACTTATATACTAGTACAATGCCAAAGCGTCACAAACAGATGGCGTCAGAATGAGTCACATATAAGTATCATGTGATACTAGTAAAAGAACGCCATGGAAGGCCATAGAACAATATCAGTCAGCAAAATTAGTAACATGTGATACTTGAGTCAGAATGAGTCAGAAGTCCAGCACTTGTATAGTAAATGGTGGGAAAGGAAATAAGCAAGAACATGTAAGTAATGAAAAGTGTCCAGAATTATAACAGCAAGTGAGATGGTACCCAATGTGACAGCTGGGATGAGTATGGAGGTGGAGGTGGGTGCTGTGGAAATGGAGGTGGTGAACAGCCATATAAATGGCCCACAGGGCAACCAGGTGTTGAAGATGGTAAGGGTCTTGATACCAAGGCCAGTGTTGACTGACGATATGCTGGAATAGGGGGCTGACAACAACACTTCACTTGAGATCATCAAGCAAAGTATGAAAACACTATCTGATGAAGATGTCAGTGGCAATGTCAGCAGGCAGGGAGACCACATCAATAGTCTTGTTCATGCTAAGGCTCACTGTGCCATTGATGCAATGCTTGAGGACCTGTGTCAGGGGCATGCTAAGATGACAATGGGCTCTGCTGTGAATCCTCTGTCTGTCACTGACCAGGCCCTTAACCTGTGGAAAGATTGCACTGCCTTGTGTGTGGCCTGTGTGAAGCTCACTGATAAGTGCAAAGACAGATGTCTTGATGTCTTCTTTCATGCCTGCATTATGGCAATAGTTGGCATCTTAAACCTTTATCTTAACAGTTCCTACACCTGGAGAAATGCATCATTAATTTCTGCAAATGTCTGTAATCAGGGTATAATGCACACTCATAACCTCCACAAGTGGATTCTCAACTTCATCCAGTCTGAAAATCTCCCACTTCATTGTTTTGGCCAAGCAAGATGGATGATTCTTGAAGATGAAGACATATTGCAAAGCCTTTAGCTCCAGCTTGGGGAATGTGCAAAGCATAGGTATATCAAGACAGCTAATGTTGTGAGGATTGTCTTAAGCCCTGAAATACAGGCAAGCTTGAGGTGGATTGGAGTTTGCAAGCCAATGATCACTGAACAGATGGCCTGCAACTGGCTGAAGAAGTTGAATTGGCAATACCAGCAGAAAAAAAATGGAATGTATATTGATGGCCATGAGTGAGACGACATGGTGCAGTATTGAAAAGCATTTGTTGTGCAATGGAAGGAATATGCAAAGTGCTTCTACAAATGGGACAACAATAGAAATCCCCTTCCCCTTCCCACTGGCTTTCCTGTCCCTGGGGGCCACTTTCGTCTCATCCTTGTCACACATGATGAGTCAATGTTCTATCAAAACAACAAGAGGAAAACACACTGGGCACATTCAAGCATAACTGCAACACTAAAACCAAAGGGCAATGGGCAGTTACTCATAGTTTTGAACTTCCTAACCATTGAGTGGGGGCACCTCAGTCATGGAAATGAGTGCATCTTTTCTCTTGACTTTTGCCTCTGTCTCACTTGTCTAAACACACACAGTGATGCCAGGGTCTTATTTAAGGCAGGGAAGAATCAGGAGGGTTACTTTGGCACTGACCAGCTCCATCAATAAGTCAACCAGGCTATCGATGTTTTTGAGGACAAGACAAATGGGTGGGCCCAAGCCCTCTTTATGTTTGACAATGCACCAAGTCACCAAAAATGGGCACCTGATGCAATATCAGCTCAGAGGATGGTAAAAAGTGAGTCCCTTTTATTCAGACCATTGTGCTTACATTGACAACTCCTTAAACCCAAAGCTTAGTTGGACACACCACAAGGATGGCCCACTCATGTGCCATGGCTTCAACCCACAGACAGGCAAGCCCCAACCATTTTATTTTCCCCCCAATCACCCCACCATGCCTGGATGGTTTAAGGGCATGGAACATATCATCTGGGAGCACAGTCTCTGGCTAGAGCAAGGCCTTCCTGTTGAGTGCCTTGGTTTCAGGTGCCTGGACACATGCATGGATTGCTGCTGTCACCAGTTTTTATTTAACCAATCTAACTTTGTATGCCAGAAATCACAACTTAAAGAACTGATTAAGTTGTGTGGCCATCCATCTGTGTGATTTCTATCCAAAATACCACTGTGAACTAAACTTTATAGAGCAGTATTGGGGTGCCACAAAACTTTGGTTTTGATGAACAGCATAGGTGAAGAAAGCTTATACTCATAGTGGACAAGAGGACTGTGGTGAGATATAAGAGCAGCACAGGGAAGCAGAGTGTCTTGCAAGTGAGAGCTAGATAGGCAGTCTGATAACACAGAGTGAGAACTGTACTCATATTAGAGCAGTAGACAACTAACCTGATAACACAGAGTGAGAACTGTGGTATTAGGGTGTACATGATGGGCTACTTATACATCTAGAGACAATAGACCTTGTACTACAATAGGAGACAAGGAAAGTGTCATATAATAAGTAGAAATACAATAAGCCCCTAATACAATAGAGGGCAAAACAAAGGGAATGTACTTAGACAATAAGTACAAGGAAAGTAGAGAACAAAGGTATATCACAATAAGGATATAATAAAAGGAAAGTCTTAATGCATACTATAATAACAAGTCCTTGTGATTGTTCTATACATATGATGTCATAGATAAGTCCGAGATTGTAAAGATCATAATAATCTAATCTACATGAATCCTGTATATCTAATCTAATCTAAAGCAGTCCTTATCTGCATAAGTCCATTGAGCTGCTAAATGCACATAGGTCACTTATCAACAGGTTTTGCATTGCTGGTCATGCAAGAACTCTTGATGAGATGGAGAAAAAAGTTGTCACTTGCCTTGATGACATCCCCCTACTCCAAATTCAACAGTTTGTTTTTTTTCCTTCTTTTCTCCTCAATTATGTCTGATATTTGATAGATATGCCAACTGCTCCACTTGATTTATTCATGCATACAAAGAAGGGCTCTTGAGTGCTTAGGCTGCATGGGAAAATTGAAAGTATTATAGCCATAGGACTCTTCCACCAGATATGGTTACTAAAATAAAACAGTTGTTAACTACATAGAGATGTGCCCCAATAAGTATCTTAATTTCAGAATTCCCCTTTGTTATATCCCTCATGTTTTTGTATTTTTGGGCCCACCACCCCCCAGATTGGTCCAACCCTAATCTAGGGTTGGGGCTTACATAAGGGGTGTGGGTTCCTGATTTCTTCTGCCTTAGCAGATCCAGATGATGGTTTGAAGACAGGGGATGCATGCATGGACATAGCAACTTAAATCTAGTGGGAAGTCTGTAGTTATAGGTAGGTTTATTTTGACTGTTGTTGATATTGTTGCCTGTCATTGACAGGTGTGTACTTTTCACATCATTTTCATGGTCTGATCTGTTTAGAACTGCCTAAAAATTGGGGCTCTGCCCAAACTCCCTTATTTACACATACTCCTATGAAAAGTTAGGCAAATATTACAGTGGTTTTCATATTGATAGGCAGGTTTCTGAAAAAAAGATTATCTAAAGTCTAAAGAAATACAAGATTATCAACTTAACTTGATGATATTTTCACATTCACTAGTGCAACAGCAATGTCATAGATGTTGATATACAGGACTCATGTAGATTAGATTATCATTATAGTCTTTACAATCTTAGACTTGTTATCTATGACATCATGTTTACAAAACAATCACAAGGACTGATTATTGTAGTATGTGTTAGGACTTTTTTTTTTTTTTTGAATCCATTTATGTGCACCTTGGGGCTGAGTACCCTATATAGCACAATATATGTAATTTTACTTCTGGTGCTGTTGTATGTATGTTGCATGTTTCATTCATCAAGTGCCCCCTCCACTCCTTGATGGAGTGGCTTAGCTTCCCATCAAGCATTGTGTTTAAAGGGGTGGTTGGTCCACCTTGGCGCCAGTTGCATGCTAAATTTGTGGGTCTTAGGTGTCCTTTAGGAGTTAATTTGTGTGGAGGACTCACTGTCTAGTGAGGCCGTTGGTACTTGGAACATGAAGGGGGATGACAGACAAGAGGGAGGAGGATGAGGTAGATTCGAAGGATCAAGAGGAAGGCTTTGAACACAAGCAAAATGGCAATAAGGTTGATCAATCCAATGGTGACAGAGGAAAGAGGACAAGGGGGGTTTTGCAAGTGGTAGTCACAAGTGGACAGTCTGAGGGCTGTCCATAGTACTAGCCTAGCTTATATACCTAGTTACATGGTCTGTGCACAGTAGAATACTCTGGAAGGTAATAGAAGCTTTATAAATAGTATCCAATGGTGTTAGTCTCTCTTAGTTCTCATGACCTTCCCTGCAGTATGTCTTGTAGAAGCCAGTAGAAGCCAGTAAAAGGCTGTAAAAGGTCATAGAACCTTCTGCTACTAATAATAGAACCTTATTTACCCATTGATAACTTGTTTGGACCTTGTCCACAAATTACAACAAGTCAAATTATCCAAAAACATCAGGTGACAATGAAAACGCGATATTGTGGATGCCTCTACTCATCACTTTTGCACAAACGGACATGGTGGGACCATAGGGACCAGGTTTCCTACTATATGGGAGGTGGAACCAAGGGTCCTAGTTGGACAACTTGATAGTACCCTTTCTTTGAGAGTGGCAAGTACTATTGATAGTATGTTGGTATAACTAAGTCATGAACGCGGCATACTAGTTTATAACAATTTGGGCTTGCTACTTCATCTTTCTCACTACTCTTTATATCTTGAGTGGGCTTGTTGCAGCCTGGTGATGTTACAGTATGAAGCTGGGCCTCAGGTAGCTTGTATCCCCAGACTGGACACATGTGATAAAGTATGTGACTCATATGATAACAAATCCAGAAAACCCCAGTACTGTATAATACAATGACATCTTCCCATTGGTCTTCTATGATAGCACTATCTCTGACTCATATGGACTCTTATGATAACTGTACGGTATGTAATTGGCTGGATATCATTTAAGAGGTGCTTTAAAGCCCTTGCGTACATGTATATAAGGTAGCCAAGCTATGCCCATAGTCAGCAGCTTGGTCTTCTTGAATCTACTCAGAGTTCTATCATCTATCTCATTGCTCTAAGTCTTGTGCTCCTTCTCATAGGAGTCTGCCTTATTGTTATCACCCTGAAGTCAGTATTGTCCCTTGAATAGGGCTTGCTGTTATACTCCAAGACCAGTTATGTCATGGACGCGTATTATTTTCCCTATTTTTCTGTATTTTTACGGATTTATTTGGGCAAGATATAAGCGGCCAAAGTACTTAAGTTTCTTATCATTAGATATGATAAGATGGTTAGTCACATGATGCCAACATGTGCAACTTTGGGTCACATGATCGTGGGATACATCATGTGATGTTATTTGACTGTGTGACAGTCTTGCCGTCTTTGGACTTCTATTGTTATAGATAACAATAGCGCATGTGCTTGTTATGATTGGCTAGAACTCTGTAGAATACAATGGAACGCTTACTATAGTAGTATTACGCGTTGTATTAGGATTTACTCAGCAGATAAGGAGGCCGCGTCATCATGTAGTCATAGTCGCTTAGTGTGCATCAGTCAGCACAATAGATAAGGACTAATAATAGAATCGACGCGTCAGCGCTGTAGTCATGTAGCATTACTCAGTAGTTAGTAATCGACTAAGCGAAGTAGTATATAAGACTTGCTGTAGCCTCCTGAGTAGAACCAACTTGTCCTCTTGGTTTCTACTCAGGTGCGCAATCCTCCCTTGTATTCTTTACTCTTCATCCAATCTAACTTGTCCTCTTGGTTTCTACTCAGCCTGTCGCCGCGTGAACCCCTTGTCTTGATCCTTGTATAAAGGATCTAAGTTGACTTACCCTCCGCGTCGTCTACAGGTTCTGAGCGTGATTTATCTCCGCTCAAGGCTTGCGTATCCAACCCCGGCTTGTTCGCTTTATCAAATCTTTTTGTCTTTTACTTCAAGTTGTAGCCGATTGGACTCCGCTACAAGTTATGTGCCAAGTGGGCCACCATCTGGCATATTGCTAAGTCATTTATCATAGTTGTTGCTGAAACTCTGCTCAAGTTAAACCACATGCTAGTAGACATGTAACATCAAGACCAAGCTCCCATTATGGTGACAGAAACTACTGCAGATAGTTGGGTATTTATACAATACTCCATTAAATGAAGAGGAGACTGAAACATGCCAGTCCAATACCTTGCCAACATGCAGTGGGGTACACTTAATAACATAACAGGATATTGGGTAGAAATACCCACATAACCATTGAGATTACCCAGTCAAGTTCAATTTTGAACATACTTGCTGGATGGAAGTTGCTTGGAGTCCATGCAGAGAACTGTTATGAATCAGAAGTGGATGCTTACTATACTGATATGACATGGTTAGTAAGTAGTAATTTGTTATGGGCTTTATCATCAGTTAGCACATATATCACATGGTAGTTGTACTAGGGTTCAAGCTAGTTATGCTACTGGTTACTTGGATTGAAGAGGAGCTTAAAAGCTACCTTGTATATGTATAAATACTTGTGGTTTAAGACCAAGGCTCTTTAGCTTGGTCTTCTTTAATTCCACATCCTTTTTGTCTTCTAGTAGAAAGGCCTTTACTCACTCACTCACTTACTCTCTCCACTTGTCTTAGCAATCTTGTTGGTGCAAGTGCACTGTAGTGGAGTCCAATTGGCTACAACTTAAATATGAAGGTAAAATGATTTGAAAGATGAACAAGCCAAGGTTGGATACGCAAGCCTTAGGTGGAGATAAATCACACCTAGAACCTATAGACAACGCAGAGGGTAAGTCAACTTAGATCCCTTACACAGGGATCAAGACAAGGGGATCACGCAGCAATAGGCTGAGTAAGAACTAAGAGGACAAGTTGCATTAGCAAATAAAGTAAAGAGTACAAGGGAGGATGCATACCTGAGTAAGAACCAAGAGGACAAGTTGGTTCTACTCAGGACGCTACAGCAGGGTTTATATACTACTGCGCTCATTGTATTACTAAGTACTTTAGTAAGTGTAATGACTCATGTGCTGACGCGTCGTATCTATTATTAGCCCTTATCTATTGTGCTGACTGATGCACACTAAGCAGCTATGACTACTTGATGACACGTCCTCCTTATCTGCTGAGTAAATCCTAATACAACATATAATACTACTACAGTAAGTGTTCCATTGTATTCTACAAGATTCTAGCCAATCACAACAAGCACATGCGCTATTGTTATCTATAACAATAGAAGTCCAAGAACAGCAATACTGTCACACAGTCAAATAACATCACATGATGTATCCCACAATCACGTGACCCAAAGTTGCACATGTTGGCATCATGTGACTAACCATCTTATCATATCTAATGATAAGGAACTTAAGTACTTTGGCCACTTATATCTTGCCCAAATAAATCCATAAAAATACAGAAAAATAGGGAAAATAATATGCATCCATGACATGCACAAAGGAAGTTGCCTTGTCACTATCAAGTTGTGTACTATCAAGAGTCACATTCTTACTTCAGCTAAGTAGATAGGTTGTTGTATCAAGCCTAAGTCAGGCTCATGTCATGGAAGCATAACATTAAGACCAAGCTATTATTGTGGTGACCTTTTCAACAACTGCAGAATGGTGGATTAATTTCCAACCATATTATATTGAATGGAGAGGAGCACAAAACATACCCACCAGATATTTCAAAGTGGCTTGATGGAGAACAAATGTAGGACCAGAAGGATATTATGTAGACACCTCAAGACCAAACTAGTGGTGTCTAGTAGAGTTCAACTTTGACACTGTCTGTTGGATAAGGATTAGAGAGAATCTGAGAGCTAATAACTGGGAAGTAGTAGCTTCTGCTGAAAGCAATTTGCACTGTGATATTCACACCAATGAAGTAGGAATCCAGGCAAATTGGGGACCAATAGATGGAATTCCTGAAGAAGAAATGCAATCAGGAAATTTGAGAACTTCAGCACCATTAGAAGCAAGTAATGAGACTAACCAATCAGACAAAGAAGAGCAGTCAGAGACAAATGAGGAAGGTGTCAAACAGATCACAGAACTCACCAATCAGATACAAATTACAGAAGAACCAGAGGTCATTTGCATCAATCAAATGACAACTAAAGTAATTCAGGAACTGGTGAGAGAACAAATTAAAGAACCACTGAACCAAACTTTCATCAACCCAGATATGGGACATGTCATAACTATTGACGATGTGGCTCTTTATAAAGCTATAGAACCAGATTGTGCAGACCCTCCTTTCAAAGGTGGAGGGCCAAGAAGAGGACCTCCTAGAGGAGGAGGTTTCCCAGAAGGAGGAGGAGAATTCCCTAGAGGGGGAGGACCCCTAGGTGGGGGAGGATCTCCAGGAGGAGAAGGTATACCCCCTGGTGGAGCACATATACATCAATCAGACAAATTCATTGGAAATGCTCCCCAAATATTTCAAGGAGACAGACTTAAGGCAGATGAATTTCTGACCCAATGGTCATTATCTTAAGGAGTAAACAACAATAACCCTATAATGACCAATGCTTACTGTGATGAACAGCATAGGTGAATAGAGACTATACTCATAGTGGATAAGAGGACTATGGTGAGATATAGGCAGCATAGGGTAAACAGTGTCTCGCAAGAGAGAGCTAAGAGACATCTGATAACACAGAGATGAGAACTATACTTCATTAGAGGGAAGTACTACTAACCTGATAACACAGAGATGAGAACTGTGGTATCAGGGCATACATGGTGTGCTACTTATACATTTAGAGATAATAGGCCTTGTACTACAATAGGAGACAAGGAAAGTGTCATACAATAAGTAGAAGTACAATAAGCCCCTAATACAATAGAGGGCAAAACAAAGGGAGTGTACTTAGACAATAAGTATAAGAAGTGTAAAGAACAAAGGTATATCACAATAAGGATATAACAAAAGGAAAGTTCTAATGTGTACTATAATAACAAGTCCTTGTGATTGTTCTGTACATATGATGTCATAGATAACAAGTCTGAGATTGTAATGATCATAATTATATAATCTACATAAGTCCTGTATATCTAATCCAATCTAAAGCAGTCCATATCTGCATAAGTCCATTGAGCCACTAAGTGCACACAGGTCACTTATCAACATACTGAAGATTCATGCTTTTCCTCACATACATACAAGGAAAAGCAGTAAACAAATGGGTCATGAACATGAGCCAATGGCTCAATCAACAAGTTGTAGGAGGAGTACCAGAGCAAACTCTGGATCTTTGGATAGAAATGGAAAGAGTGTTTAGAAGAAGATTCACAAACACCTTGGAACACAAACAAGCATAAGGAATGCTGAAAAGAGGGCTCAAAATGAAGGATGGAGATCTTGATACCTATATTATGGAATTTGAAACACTGGCCTGACAAGCTGGATATTGACTTAGGTCAATCCAAACAATTGACCTATTTACTGATGGACTACCAAGACCCCTTTTTAAAAGAGTGTTCCAAATGGATGACCCCCAAACATTTGAAGAATGGAAGGATGCTGTATGCCAAAGGCAATAGCAATATATCCATATAAGGGCAAAATTGGATGCCCATTGAGGACAAGTACCAAAACAAAAGGGAAGTAGCAGAAATAATTAAGGATACATTCCTGGAAATATCCCTAATCCAAATGTGATAAATACATCAGCAGACTAAAGCAGAGCATGATTGATGGGATTAGAAGAAATTGACTATACACAACCCCCCTATTCTCTGCCAAACCAAGGAAGAGGAAGAGGTGGTAGAACCAATTAGGATATAAGGGAAGTCACATGCTATAATTGCAGTAAATAAGGACATATGAGTCACAATTGTTACCAGGCACAAGGACAAAATTCCCAATCAAGTCAAGGTCAAATGATGGAAGTAGCTGAACCATCTAATATTAGAAGTGCTATGATAAACATGATGGAAGAAGAACAAGCCCAATATTGGATGGGACAAGTAGCTAAATTAGGAGATGGAGTAAAGGATTGGATCTTAAAAGATCTGTGGACCAAGGAGGGTTTTCAGGATGTCTGAACCCATCAGCCTGGGTGAGGGTGGTCAATTGTAATTCTGTGATTATCATACACTATTGATCTATGTGAATTCCAGTTTTGATAAGAACAAATTACTCAAAGGCTGACATCAGAGCATTAATTGATTTAGAAGCTACTGATAACTTCATCAAACTTCATTCATTAAGAGAATGGGTTTAGGGATAAAGAGATCAGAGAGACCCTGAAAAATATGAAACATTAATAATATGGAAAACCAATTGAGATGTATCACTCATTGTGTGAATCTCAACATGCAAACTAAAGGAATCTACAAGGAAATGCACTTTTTGGTAACCAATATAGGACATGTGTTACATGTCTACCAGCATGTGACTTGACTTGAGTGTAACAACAGTGACAACTACAATGACAACTTAGCAAGCAAGCCAGATGATGGCCCAGTGGCATGAGACTGGTTCTGGGAGTATAACAGCAAGCCCTCTTTCAGGACAATACTGACTCAAAGGGGTAGTGATGGCAACACAAACTCCTACCAATAGGAGCACAAGACTAGGGTCAATGGGAGACAAGGAACATGGGTAGATTCAAGAAGTCCAAGCTGCCAATCATGGGTGCAGCTTGGCTACTTTATATACATATACATAAGGGCTTTAAAGTGCCTCTTAAATGGTATAGTAACCAATCATGTATTGTATAGTTATTGTGATAGTCTGTCCGAGTCATAGATATTGTACAACAAGAAGCCAATCACAAACCTCTTTCTTATCATACAACACTAGGGTTTTCAGACCATTATCATATGAGTCACTTATAAGTATCACATGTACTGGATCCAGGGATACGAGCTACCTGAAGTCCAGCCTCTTATCATAACAACATGAAGACATTATACTAGGATATCCATGGCTGGCTCAATATGAACCACAAGTTGGCTGGAGACATATGACAATTTATGAAGATGCACTTCCAGTAATACTCTGATCAATAAATCTAAAAGGTGAAAGGGTGGTAATTGCCAAAGCATTAACAATGCAGGATAAAAATCAGATTATCAATCAACTAGAACAAGAATGTTCTATCCAAACCACAGGTATGGAATTGGCAATTGCTGCAAAGCAATACTTAACAAAAGCAGAATTATCAAAGAAATATTAAGAATTCTCACAATTATTTAGTGAGGAAGCATCATATTGATTTCCTTCAACTAGACCATGGGATCATGTGATTGAATTTAAAAAGGGAGCCCTGAATGCAATTGACTGCAAGATATACCCCCAAATGCAAGAAGAGGATAAGGCACTTAAGGAATTCCTCACAGAACAATTGAAAAAGGGGTATATTCAACCATCAAAATCTCCCTATGCATCACCATTCTTCTTTGTGAAAAAGAAGGACAGCAAACTCCAACCAGTCCAAGATTATTGGAAAATAAATGATTACACAATATGGAACCAATATCCACTACCACTAATCTCCAATCTTATTGTTGATCTTAGTAATGCCTATATATATATAAAACTGAATGTTTGATGAGGATATAATAATGTAAGGATCAAAGAAGAAGATAAGAAAAAGTGGCATTTAAACCTGTTATAGATTGTTTAGACTTACAGTTATGTTTTTTGGATTAACCAACTCACCAGCAACATTTCAGACAATGATGAATTACATATGCAGGGACATAATCATGAAACATAAACTACTGGGAACAACAATATGGGTATATATGGATAATATTGATATTGCCACTAAAATTGGCACAAGTCTACAGGCACACATTGAAGCAGTTAAAGATGTAATTATGTGTATTGGCAGAACACAACCTTTACTACAAACTGGAGAAATGTACATCCCATGTGCTGCAGATGGATTACCTGGGGGTAATCCTTGAAAAGGGGGTAACATGCATGGACCCTGTAAAAATTGCCAGCATAAAAAATTGGCTAACACCTACTAAAGTAAAGGATGTACAATCATTTTTGGGATTACGCAATTTTTACCAACCGTTTATCTGAGGATTCACCACCTATGCTAAACCTTTAAACAAACTGACAAAAAAGGATATAGAATGGCAATAGGGGAGCAAAGAAGAGGAAGCATTCCAAAAACTGAAAAACCTGGTAACACAGGAACCAGTACTGGCACATCCCAACTTGCAAAAACAATTTGAAATAGAAGTGGATGCATCTGGATTCACAGTGGGGGCTGTATTACTTCAAAGAAAGGAAGATAATAAACGACACCCTATTGGATACTACTTGGCAACCCTCAATGAAGCAGAATGGAACTACAACATCTACAATCTCAAACTATTAGCAATTGTAAAAGCATTTCAGCACTGAAGACCATTTTTAGCAGGATCACCTCATAAGGTAAAAGTATTCTCCAATCATCTAAACTTGCAATACTGGCACTCCCCTTGGAAAATCAGTATAAAAGTGGCAAGAGAAGTATTGAAACTATTGAAATACAATTTTGAAATTCACCACATCAAGGGAACACCCAATGGAAGAGCAGATACCCTATTAAAACAACCCGATTACGATCAAGGGGAAAAAGATAATGAAAATGTGGTGGTACTTCCAAATCATGTGTTTGTCAGGGGAATGTTGGTCAAACCATTGGAAGGACTAACCAAAATAGTGAGTTCAGAAGAGATGAGTCCAGAAGATCCAATATACCAGCAAGATCAAACCGAGATAAGACCAAGGGTAGATGCATACAAATTAAAAAAGGTACAAGGCACATGGTATAAGGATGGAGAAAGAGTGGTTATGGGAGGACTATATGCAAAATAAACAATCATCAAGGCACATCATGATCCCCCAACATATGGTCATCCTAGGATAAAAAGGACCATTGAACTGGTGGTATGACATTATTGATGGCCTAGAATGAATGGAGATGTAATCAATTATGTCAAAGGAGAGCTGAATGTCAACACCACAAGATTAACACTTGACCCATCAGAGCACCCTTACAACCAATATATCCAAAACTGGAAGCTATGCCTTTTGAAACTGTCACCCTTGATTTTATCACTAAACTTCCCATGTCCCAGGGGTATGACACCATTCTCACAATCACTGATCATGATTGTAGCAAAGCATCAATATTCATCCCCTGTAATGAAGATGTAACAGGAGAAGGGACAGCTACTCTATATGCCTGACATGTGTTTATGCACTTTGAACTTTCTAGCAAGATTATCAGCAATAGGGATCCTCAATTCATGGGCAAATTTGTTAACAGAATTATGCAAGATGCTAGGGATAGAACAAAACATATCAACAGCATACCTGTTGCAACACAGACTGGCTCTTAGGTAGCTTGTATCCCCAGACCAAAAGCATGTGATAGTGGTATGTGACTCACTTGATAATGAATCCAAAAACCCTAGTATTGTATGATAGTGGCATTGTTATCTCCAACTTGAACTAACTCTTACTGTACTACTATCTCTGACTCAACATGACTTGTACGATAACTATACAGTATATGATTGGTTACTATACTATTTAAGAGGCGCTTCAAAGCCCTTGTGTATATGTATATAAGGTAGCCAAGCTGCACCCTTAGTCAGCAGCTTGGTCTTCTTGAATCCACCATTGTCTACTTGTCTATTGTCTCTAAGTCTTACACTCCTCTTGATAGGAGTCTGCACAATTGTTGTCATTGTTGAGTCAGTATTGTCCCTCAAATAGAGCTTGCTGTTATACTTCAAGTCAATCCACATGCCACTGAGGGCCATCATATCACTAAGTCATATATTGGTAGTGTTGCTGTATCTGAGCTCAAGTTGAGCAATGTGTTAGTGGACATGTAACATCAAGACCAAGCTCCCCATTGTGGTGACCAAAACTACCACAGACAGTTGGGTCTTTGCACCCTATTCAATTGAAAGAAGAGGAGACAGAAACATACCAACTTGATACCTAGGCAATGCTAGGTGGGGAACATACAACAGAGTCAAGGGATATTGGGTTGAAATACCCACAAGGCCATTGCACTATTACCTAGTTGAGTTCAATTTTGAACACCTGTGTTGGACTGAGATTGTGTGGAGCCCTAGAAGAGAACATTGGGACATACTACAACCAACGGGAAACAAATATCATTGCAACATCTACTAATAAGACATAGTACATCGAGACCAGTGGGGTCCAATTGATGGGGCTGATGATAACAGTGCACCTGCACCATCTGAAGCTAGTACAGAGCAAACTACAACAGAAGACAAAGTGGGAGATTGTTACACTCACACAGGCATTTGTGTGATATGCGACTAAGTCAAGGGTCTTGGGTAGAGTAGAGTTAGTTCAGGACTCCAATTTGATGATGCACAAGTAACATGTGGAGCAGGGCTCAACATGGTTCAGAGGAAGTGACTTGAAGGTCCTTCTGAATAACAGAGGTGAGGCAATAGATGAAGGCCTGCACGGTCAACTAAAGGTATCCTCAGAAAGGAATCCCTCTAGAGTCTGTGAGACTGAAGAATGTAGTGATTCAAGAAGAAGTTGAGTCTATCATACAAGCTAGGTATCCTACAACTTATATACTAGTATAGCACCAAAGAGTCACAAACAGATGGTGCAATCTTAGGATCCAGGTCCTAGGAATGAGTCATTGTATAGTACATGTGATAATAGTAAAAGAACACCATAGAAGGCCATAGAACAAGTCATCAGTCACCAAATCAGCTATCAAGTAATCATGATGAGTCAAGTCTGGCACTTATATAGTAAGCAATAGTAAAGGAGTAATCAAGTATAAGTAATGAATGAAAAGCATCTGGAATCGTAACAGAGATTGCCTAGATGCAGAAGAAGCACAACAGCTGCAGTGCATTGACAAGATATGTATCAATTCACTAGCTGCCCAGGCAGAACAAATCACAATCAGATCCCCTGCAGTCATGGTGATGGAGACCCAAATGTACATGGAGGAAGAAAATCAACTTGCAGACGTGCTCACTGAACAGCAAATCCAAAATGAAAGAGAAGAAAGAGCACCATCATCACTACAACCTGTTGAACACATCATCAACCCCAATACTGGTCACTGCATCATGCTAGACAACCTAGCAAACCAATGAATGTATGAACTGGACCAGGCCAACCCTCCCTCAGACAGGGGGGAAGGACAAGTATGAAGCTTCTTAGCCTGACAACATGTAGAAGGAGAAGGGGTACCCACTAACATCCCATGTGTGGAGAACTCACTAATTACTAGTGAGGCCTATGAGACTTGGAACACGAAGGGAGACAATGGACAAGAGGGAGGAGGAAGAGTACAATATGGAGGAATAAGAGGAAGGACTTGAACACTAGCAAGATGGCGATGAGTTGAATCAACCCTATGGTGGAAGAGACAAAGAGGACTGAGGAGCTTGCAAGTGGGGTCACAAGTGGACAGTCTGAGGGCTGTCCATTGTATTTATCTAGCTTATATACCTAGTTACATGGTCTGTGTGTAATGGAATACTCTGGAAGTTAATGGAAGGTTTATAGGTATTAGCCAATGGCATTAGTTTCTCTTGGTTCCCATGACCTTCTCCATAGTATGTCTTGTAGAATCCAGTAGAAGCTGGTAGAAGGTCATGGAAAGTTGTAGAACCTTCCATCTAACAATAGAACCTTGTTTGTTCATTAGTAACTTGTTTAAACCTTGTTCACATTTGACAACAAGTCAAATCCTCCATAAACATCAGGCAACAATGAAAACATGATATTATGAACGCCTCTACTTATCACTTTTGTGCAAATGGACATGGTGGGACCATAGGGACCAGGTTTTCTACTATATGGGAGGTGGAGACAAGGGTCCTACTCAGATAACTTGTTGGTACCCTTTCTTTGAGTTTAGGGGGTATTATTGGTAGTACATCTGTATGGTTAAGTCATAAATGTGGTATACTAGTTCATAACACCATGAGGAGGTGGACCCCTGAGACAATACCCTGGTGGAGTACCACCCAGAGAACCACCAGGAGGAGGAGGATGGGAGACACAAATGAAGGAGGCAATTACAACAAATTACAAGGGCAGCCAGCCCCCTCCTATGTTCTGCAGAGACCAGAAATCTACTGAAACATTCCTCACCAAGTTGGAATTATACAGGGGAATGAACCACACCATCCACACAATGTGCAAAGCTTACTCTCGCACCATCTTATTCCTCACTTTTCTAGAAGGTGATGATCTTAATGAATGGATCACCACACATATGCGATGGCTGAGCTTACAAATCATAAATGGAAACTTAGAAAATGATGAATAAATCTGGGATGTGGTATACTGAAGCTTTAAAAGGTGATTCACAAACACCATGGAGAAAGAACAAGTGCAGGTGGTGCTCCAGAAGGGAATACAGATGGAAGGAACAGACATCAACAAGTATGTATCTAAGTTTAAAGAACTGGTTCAGTGTGCTGGCTATTGAGCAGATGTGCCTATGGTAATCAACATATTCACCAAGGAACTTCTGTGCAATTTTTACAAGCAATGTTACACCCTTGATAACCCACAAAGCTATAAGGCATGGACAGCCATGGATCAGCAATGGCTTACATAATTGATGGGCCAGCTGACAGGTAGAATCTCCCATAACTCATAGGCAGCCAATGTTGGCTGATGTTGAAGAATCTTTCATATTTCATGGGCTAGCTGACATTGGCTGGTGGACCAAGGCATATCAGAATATAGAAAGTGTGAGTTGGATCAGAAATCATCTCCAAACTCCCCTGCACTGCTCCAGCTACTGAGACACTGTTGGTCTAACATGGTTCTGTCTCCACATGCCAGTGACTAGATATCTCCTCCCCCTAACCTTCTCTGATTTTTAGAGTGTTTATTAGATCACTTATTAACATAGGCCACAATATCATAGCCCAGTAAGCTGCACTCTACTCTGCCACTTTGGTCCAACCACATGCAAGCCAGTGGTTGAAATAGAACACATCTCCATACACTGTGGTGCAGGTGGGTATCAACAGTGTTACAACCACATACATATCACTGGTAGGACCAGTGTGCATTTCTGCAGTCTGGTAAGTATATATTCACTCCTCCATCCTGGTCTAACAGCTTGCACACTACTGACTGAACTAGGGGGACTCTCTACACTTTGGAGAGTACATGTCCACTTCTGAACAGCCTTCATTGAACCAGGGTGCATCTCTGCACTCTGGTAAGTAGGTGTGCTCTCCTCCATCTTGGAGCAACCACTTGCACACCACTGTCTAAATCAGGGGGCATCCCTGCATGAGAAAAGGACAGACAGATAACACTAAGATGGGTGGACAAGGGTGATCAGGTTTTGGAAGGGCAAGGGTTAATACCTCTGAAGAGGTTGATTTAGTATTAGTAAGTCAGAGAGAGGATGAAGGAGAGTGAGTGATCCTCAGAGGAAAAGAATATCAAGTGGAGGAAGAGGACATTGGAGGACATTAGATAAGGTCGGAGGTAGGTGGAGATATTGGATAGCTCAAATGAATGTCAGTGAAGTGGGAACAATTGATACTTCATATCACACTGGGTATGTGGGCAAATACAATGGTCATATTTCCACCTTTGCAAGAAGTGGGTATTAATTCCTCCAACACTTCTACCAGTGTCCATATATCTGGCATATTGATCAGACAGCCAGCTCACTTCTAAGGATAATATACTTACTTTGCTCTCTTAGTTATTTTCACTCACTGCTTGCCATGGTTCAACTTGTTGAAGGAGCCTTGTAAACTTGATTGGAATGCACCAGAGTCATCAGGTCCACTATCATAGTCCCTGTTGTGTCCCTGCCTCTCCTGCCTCTCCTCTAGTATGTGGTCAGGACTTAATGTCTGCTCCATTTCTTGAAAACAGTTAGTACACATCTATCATGTAAGATAACTTAAGTAAAGATGTAACTCACCTGGAGTGGATCTGCATTGAGTGCCTGTAGGACTACTAGGAGTGGATGTGTATCTCCTACCACCTTGAAATGATCCTATATAGAGTATCAAACACCATTTCATGTATATCAAGGATAGGATAAACATATTTGAGGCCTGAGGAGAAGACAATGAATGAGGGGGAGAATTCTCAAGATTAAAGTTTTCTGATTCTTCATCCTCTGTGGAATTGTCATCAGAATTGGGCAGAGCACTGTGATTGGCATTGGAGCTGGAGGGGTCATTAGAGCTGGATGTAGCACTACTCTCCAAGTCAGAGGAGTCATTAGAATCCCCCACATCAGTATCATGACCTTGTTGCTGTTTTGGAGCTTGGCAGTGCTTGGATGGCTGCTTCACATCTTTGAGGAGAGGGCATGATGACACCCAGATCAGTGGTTCAAGGCAATCTTGCTTTCTTTGCCTCCAGTGTTTTAGGAGCTTAAACACATTGCCAATGTGAAGCTTGGATGGGTCTGCCCACTGAAAGCCATCTGAAACATATTCTGTCTTTATCCAAGAAGGTGGGTTCTGAGACAACTTTGCCCATGAAATGGTTGCCTTTTTCTTCCCAGAGACATATCCTAATGCAACTTCATCACACATAGCCAAAATAATTAATAGACAACTCATGGATGTGGGTAGTACAATAATCCCAGAGCACAGCCTGCACCACCTTGACATTATACCCATCTGCATCAGTGATGGCTGAAATATCAGGGCACCCATTGGATTTGATATAAATGGAAATCAGAGGTTTGACTGTTTTGGGGCAGCCCTTCTAAGTAGTGTGGACATCACCTAGAAGTGGGATGAGTTCACCATAATCTATAAAGTTAATCTATAAAGTTTAAGAGAAAGTGCCAACCTCCTCTGAAACACATCTTGGCATATTTCTGCCATTCTCTGAAAAGTGGAGCATCTTTCCAGTTGGGGCAATATTTGTGAAAGTGAGTCCCATCATCTAGTAAATTGTTTGCTTCATCACTGTGCATGCAAGCCATCAACCATCTAACAGTGTGTATTCCTGAAGGACCTACATCCCAGTAATGATACTCCCATTTTCATGCTTATGTGCAGTCAGAACAACACATTGAATACCACAGGTTTTGAATAACTGGGCTTGAAAGTCTCTAATGATTTTCCCACTTATGAAACTAGCCATTCTATTGATAGCAGCATTAATAGGAGTGTTGGAGCAGTGAACCTGGATTTGACATAAGTACCTAGCTTGGATATGGGGAGGGGGGGCATCATCCGACCACCTAGTTGCTAGATTTGAATATCTCTGCTAGTCCTCTGTAGATAATGTTGACCATATCTTAGTTGTTGCATCCTGAAGGGAGCCTAGGAATGCCTGTGACCCAGGGTGAGCACCAGACATTTGCTCTGCTTCCAGCATGACTTCATCTCGATGTAGGTGGTAAAAGGTATTTCTGGCGGACCATTTGTGGGTGAATTTAATGTATTGCTGTTCAGGTGGGGAATAGTGATTGTAAAACCATTTTCTAACCCTCTGTTATGAACCATCAGCTTCAGTGCTTCTTCATTTGATATAAGGAAAAGTACCCTGTCAGAATCTTTCTTATTGAAAGATACTGTACCATCTCAGAGTGCATATAGCTCCACCATTAATTACATTTGCAATGATCCTAGAATGGGTGTCTGTATCACCTTTCTTGAACTCCTTAATGTATGCCTCTAGAATACTGGCATCCTCCTGAGTAATCTCAAAGACATCATCAATAGGATGGGCAGGAGCTGTGGCAGAAGCTGTGAATGATAACTGTGATCCTCCAGACAGAGATTGTGAGCCAATATCAGACTGCATATTTAGATTGGATGGGTGTTGGTAAAGGCGAACGAGTGTCAGTGAGGCAGATGAGTGTGGACAAGCATGGACAACAGTGAATATAGGGGTGGTGTGTGTGGAGAAGTGTGAATGAGGGTGTTTGAGTGTGGGACAAGGGTGGATAAGAGTGGGTGGGTGTTGACAAGGATGGGTAGGTGTGGTCTATAGTGGACAGTGGTGAACTGTAGTGGATAAGTGCTTGCAAGAGTGGGAGAGAGTAGATCAAAATAGATGAGTGTCAATAAGATTGGATGAAGGCAGATGAGAGTGGATGTCTTCACTATATGATTGGCCTAGAGTGTATTGGTATGAGGAGTTGGGCAACTATGACAGTGAATTTATATGACTCTGCATTGATATATTGCAATTCAGAATATTTGATTGTTTGTGCTCTAACATCTCAGAGGTAAATGCAGTAGTTAGACTAAAACATGTCTAGAATTACAGAGCAAATGGTGAAACATGATAATAGTAATCTGCTCCACCTGCTCATATGTGATACATCTAGTGTTCCTTCTTCAGCAATTTATTTGTGTCAGTTTCTAAACTGTTTGATATGACAGAGGATGATGAAACAACATATGCACATATGAGGGTGAAACATGTGATAGTGGCAGATGCCTTAATGCAATATCTCAGAAAAGCAGACCAAATTGATTTAAAATGTACAGATGACAGATTTGTGCTACACACTGTGTGCAAAGCAGAGTTTTTGGTTAAATAAAACCCATAGGAGGCTCTGTGGAGTGTTAACCACTTATCAAAATTTATTTTCTTGAAAAACTTTGAAAAAAAAGTTTTAAGTTTAAATTTGGGCCAATCATCCACCCGAAAAACAATATTAAACTCTTCCTGCCCTCACAGATCACATGATCAGCTAGAACAATAGACTTCTATTGTTCTGGCTGATCGTGTGATCTGTGAGAGCAAACTCTTTTTTTTGGTGGACGATCAGCCAAAATTTAAACTTGAACTTTTTTTTTCAAAGTTTTTCAAGGAATATTAATTCAATAAGTGGTTAACACTCCACAGAGTTTCCTATGGGTTTTATTTGACCAAAAACTCTGCTTTGCACACAGTGACATATTGTCTGCCTTCCTTATAATGTGCCTCACCTCCTCACTAAGAACTTCACAGTGTTGGGTGACATGCAGCAGCTTGACACAGAGAAAGTCAAGCTTCCACTTGAGCCTCTTCAGATTGCCAACCTTGTTATCATCTCCATCATCATCCACATTCTCTGATGAGGTAGGCAGGACCTCATTGCTATTATCCACATTGTCCACACCCTCTGCAAAGAGATCCTGCTCTAAGGGGGAATCATCTGCCTGCATGTCCAGGAGCTCATAGATATTAGTATTAGTACCATAAAGGAAGGGGTGAAAATAAAATACATACCTTAGACATTACAGCCCCCTCCTCACTTTCAGGGTCACTGAGCAGACCAGTGAAGAATGTGATGTCCTTGAAGCTGGCAGCCAAGGAGGTCACTCCTTTCACTGCAGTGGCCTAATATGAATGAATATGTCATGGATGCGTATTATTTTCCCATTTTTCTGTATTTTTACAGATTTATTTGGGTAAGATATAAGTGGCCAAAGTACTTAAGTTTCTTATCATTAGATATGATAAGATGGTTAGTCACATGATGCCAACATGTGCAACTTTGGGTCATGTGATCATGGGATACATCATGTGATGTTATTTGACTGTGTGACAGTCTTGCCATTCTTGGACTTCTATTGTTATAGATAACAATAGTGCATGTGCTTATTCTGATTGGTTAGAACTCTATAGAATGTAGTAGAACACATTACTAAAGTAGTATGACATGTTGTATTAGGATTTACTCAGCAGATAAGAAGGACGCGTCATCAAGTAGTAATAGTTGCTTACTGTGCATCAGTCAGCACAATAGATAAGGGCTAATAATAGATACAATGCGTCAGCGCATGAGTCATTACACTTACTAAAGTACTTAGTAATACAATGAGTGCAGTAGTATATAAACCCTGCTGTAGCGTCCTGAGTAGAACCAACTTGTCCTCTTGGTTTCTACTCAGGTGCGCATTCCTTTGTACTCTTTACTCTCTACCAATCTAACTTGTCCTCTTGGTTTCTACTCAGCCTATCGCCACGTGAACCCTTTGTCTTGATCCCTGTATAAGGGATCTAAGTTGACTTACTCTCCGCGTCGTCCATAGGTTCTGAGCGTGATTTATCTCCGCTCAAGGCTTGCATATCCAACCTCGGCCTGTTCGCTTATTCAAATCTTTTGTCTCTTTCTCAAGTTGTAGCCGATTGGACTCCGCTACAGAATAAGCATACTATTATTGGATCAAACTGTGCTTATCAAAGAAGACTGTGCAATGGGTGATGGAGGTGGAGAATTGTCCTCCATTGCAAAGGGGAGCATGTCATAAAGACATGTGGAGGTGTTGACACCACCAGCACTCCGTGGCTCATGAATAAGTGGTTCATAGAAATATAATTGATGTACCTTCAATTTTACAGCAGCTGGCAGGGGTGGCTGTGGCTGAGAGCCCTCCATCATCCCATCAGGGAGTAGGTCATAGAGAGCTGGGGCAGAGGGGGCACTGGTAGCACCCTAGAACATATGAGTGGATGGATGGTTGGTTGGATGGTGTGCAGCAGATTGAATAGAGAATATGTGGACACACCTGTTGTGATGACTTACTCTCAGTAAGTCAAGATGAACTTGAAACACTTAGAAAGACAATGGATAAGAGGGGTGAAGAAGAGAGCAAGGTGGAGGAAGCAGAGAAAGGCTTTAAACACAAGCAAGAGGGCAAGAAGGCGGAGCAGACCAATGGTGGAAAGCTGCACAGAAGACTAAGGGGCTTGCAAGTGGGAGTTTACAAGTGGACAGTCTGAGGAACTGTCCATTGTATTGCTCTAGCTTATATACCTGAGTACATGGTCTGTGCATACTTTAGGGGAGGCCTAAAGCCAACCCTCAGGTGTTGTGCAATGGAATCTCCTAGAAGGTAACAGAAGGGTTCTAAAGATAACCACCAATAGGAATAATCCCTTGGGTGGTGCCACTTCTGCACAGCCAGTCACATGACTGCTACACAACTTCATTTACTGATCAACAATCAACAATCAACAATTAACAATCAACAGAGAGCACATGATAGATCACCTGATGGATAAACATGGAAAGGTTACATGACTGGTCACATGACCTTCAGAGTACAAAATTCAAACTCCACCTCTGGATTTCCTTTTTAGGAACTTGATTACACAATATCGGACCAGTCCAGACCAGCCTAAACACTTGAGTCATGACCTAGGTTTGACAGTTCATAACACCTGTGGAGATGGTCCAATATTCGGTGGAGATGGCTGACACAATGACAGCTGGGAGCTGTCCACCAATGATGTCTGGCAGCAGATCAAAGATGGCTGGGGTGGTGGGGGCAGCAGGGGCAGTGGAGGATTCCTCCCTTTCGTTGGAGGAATGGACTCTATGTGGATTTGGGGCCATGCACATCTTGGAGAACTTAGGGTGTGGTAATATATTAATTGCACAGAATCAGATGATAATACTATGCACCTTCCCACAAGATCCACACTTTTTAGGGGGCATTATGTATGCAGATCACAGTAAGTAGGAGGGAAAGTGATATGAGACTATTAATCACCTATCATATGTGTATATGTAAATGAATCACCCTATTTGGAGAATACTTGGGGCACCATGTGCATCATTGGACCAAGTTGCCCTATACATATGCCATCCATTAGGTCCAATTTAAATCTGATCTGACATTGATCTATGGGAGAAATGTCCTATATGGACCTTCTTTGATATCTGATGGGATCACACTGGGCTTGAACCACTGTGGACCACAGTGGACCACAGTGGATAACCTCAGACAACCTTGGATCACTTGGATCAGTGATCTGTCAGATGGAGGGTACACATATGCATTTGGGGGAATACCTCTGGTAGAGTGTGTCATCCAATGCAATCTGCCCCCATCATTCTACACTTGTTTCCTATAGCTACCAAGAAGTCCCAGTCCCCCAGCTTGTCCAAACTGGAGAAGCTTCTCTTTGCTATTGCTGTGTGCCTTAACACAGTGATCCAACACCTGGCGAACAATCCTGGTGGTGACAATACCTGGTTCACAAGTGGTATCACTGTGGAGATGGTAAGTCATTCTTACCATTACCATGTAAAACAATGTGTGGATGATCTTGCAACAGAAAGAGATTGCCGCCATCTATGTGCAATACTGATACAGATTGCAAGAAGAAAGGAGCCTTACTAATACTTATGACCGGGTTAGTAAGAGTATATGTGTCATGGACTCATTGTATCAGTCAGCAGTAGAATCACATGTCTTTATAGACTGTGAGGTAGTATTGCTATTCGTTGTATGGATTGGAGAGGAGCTTTAAAGCTACCTCAATATATGTATATAAGTTGTCGTATTGAGACCAAGGCTCTTCAGCTAGGTCTTCTTCAATTTCACTTCTGACTTGTATCCTTTCTCTCGCAGTAGGAACGCCATTGCTCACCTCTCTATCTCTCTCTCTATTGTTGACACAAGGACACGCAATATTGTCTTGTTGTCTTGAGTTGTATACTTCTTAAGTTACATACTCCTTACTAGTCTCATCGCCACTAAAAGTGCCTAAGTCAGGCATACACTGTGAAAGTGTAACAAATACCCTCAAGATGGTGGTGTTCGCCACCCTGTGCATGGTGTGATTGGGGTCATTGCAAAGGAGTGGAAGATTGCAGAAGACAAGAATTGCTCCCCCGATGTTGGCAAGCTCAGCGTAAAGGTGGTGGACAAGTGCTGTGCAAACACAGTGAAGCATTTCCCTCAGTGGCCCTCTGTCTTTCACTTGATGGACCTTTTGGAGTATGTAAAGGAGCAGTCATAAGAGAAGCTCTGGTGGGAACTTCCTGGCTCTCCTATGGACATGTCTGTGAAGGACAGTGGAGATGGTATGTGGTATATTTATTGCTACTCATATGAATACACTAACTATGCACTCTCTTGTCCTCCTTAGGTCTCCACTGCTTGGGGCGCATCAATAAGGGCAAGGTGCCTGCTCCACCAGACATGGAGCCCATTCCTGCTCCACAGCAGCATTGCAAGAAGCACTCCACAGTGAAGAGTACTGGTGACAGTGACAAGACTGCACACCACATTGTGGCACCCCCCAGCCATAGGGTGGTGGTCAAGTCACCTCCTGAAGCACGTTGTTCAAAGCAGTGCCTTTGCATCGGCAAAGATGGTCAAGCCACTGAGCCTATCTTGTCCAAGGAGCAAGACACTGGTGCTCCAGAGGGAATATGGGTCAGCAGGGGCAAGGTATGTGCTAATACAACAATATTATATTTGCATATACTTACACCCATCTTACATCCATCCAGGACCAACGTGAGGAGTGCAAGCTCTCTAATGAGACACTGTGTATACCACAGTGGGGCATGACCAAGCTGTCCAAGGCCTGCACCTATTGCACTGGTCGCAAAAGGTCCTGTCATCTGACCAAGGAATGGCTCAGGCAGGTGGACAAGCTTTGTTGAGACAGGGTGGGGCAGTGTAAAGGTATGTCCTGCATCTTCTGCCTATTTTGAACATACACCCATTGAGACTCACTACTTCCCAGCTTCAGGTCAAGCTCCACTGGTGGTGCAGGGCACAGGTACACCATATTATCTTATTCTACATCCACTGACATATTCTATAGACACTGCTGACACTGGGATAGCCATGCACTGCCGTCGTGCACCAAAGAAGCAGCCTAGTGTGTCAGATGTGTATATATACATAGGTACATCCTAACACTTCCCTAGGTCCCCAAGCTGTGGCCAACCAAGACACATGCATGGCTGCACTTGAAGAAAGCATCCAGGAGCTGACTGAGTCCCATAAGAAGTTGATGGGGTCTCAGAAGCAGATCCTCTCCATGATGCTGGCTGTCTGTAGTTGCCTTGGCATCAAGGTCATCATGCCCGATGACTTCATTGTGTTTGCCATTGTCCACTCCACTGTCTCCTCCATTCCTTCACCCTTAGTGGACAACATCTCTGCTCTCAATATTGGCAGAGCCCCTGCTTCTGCAGCTGCTTCAGTTGTGCCCACCTCATCCACTCACTCTAGCATGAGGTCAGGGACATCTGTTGCGTATTCTAATATATGTCCTATCATCTTTCTGATCTGCCTCATTTATCCATTACACATTAGCCTTCTGTGCTTGTCCACTTGCCACTGTGGGTGAAGGATCTCACCATGGAAGTGCAGCTGTGTCTCGTGCATCATCCAGAGGTCACGGTGTCAGCAGCTAAGCATGTCGTACTTTTATGTTGGAAGAATGTATATACAATGTCTCCATTATTATGTAACACCAATTGAGAGGTCATATCAGCAAACTCCAGTGTAGCAGGCTTTATATGGCATTTCAGAGCAAAGTCCAAATGGAATAGTCTGAATCACATGGGATTGGAGTAAGCCATATGTTATAAGAAGTGAGGCGTGCCTCATGTGAATCATGGCACATATATGTATCAATTAAGGGCATATTGAGGGGCTTTGTAATGGTTAAGCACATGTCCATCGGAGCAAGGCGATGGAGCATTACCCACCCTTTGTATAATACATTTGATCACCCCAATGTTGCTTGCGCTAACATGTCAGTTGTACTATGTATGGTACCAGCGATTAGAGAACTTGTACACATGTAATATACAATCAGGATACCAGAAGATGATGGATTGAACAAGACAATCAGTGGTCTTTACAAATAGAACACTTAAGACACAGTGGACCAGCACTGTTTCCACTTAGCCATATCGGACAAGGTAATACACCTCATATGTGGTGGAGAAAGGCTAATATACCTCATATGTGACGGAGAAAGGCCTAGCATGATGTGATATTGCCATATTCACTTTGACCACAATATCACATTTCTCCAACTGAAGCTAGTTTCAAAAGGTTGGACAATACCATGTGGTGTGCACTGAACCTACCCTCTCCTAAGTGGACACAAGGCAACCTTCACCAAACAATACACACATATCACCTTCATCTTCTATTGATTAACACAGAATGTATTCCCATATCAATATCAGTTAGACCACCTGGTCTTCCAGTGTAGATGACATAGACAGAGGAGATAATCAAGTGGAGGAGACTAGTGTCTACTCATTTGGGTCTATGCTATCACTCCAGAGCAGCAATGGAGTAGGGAGGGATGGCAATACTGTATAGACATGTTTCATGTCCTTCTATGACATTGACACATGTAGCAGGTTCATTGGAGAAGACATATGACATCTGACCATCCATACACATCATTCTCCGACCCTGTAGATGTGTCATCATCTGATGCGGAGTCCTTCGATGAGGATGACATGTATGGCTCAGACCATAACATGAGGGAAGTTGTTATGGAGTCTTCGGACGAAGAACAGATAGAGGGGGTCACAATGCTCGGACGACAGAATGGTAAGTGCTTGGGCATTTCTAGCATGACCAAGGATCTGACAAACAGTTTGTGTTTCCATCCCTTCTCTTCCTCGTACCACCACCATCTCTTTGAGTTGGCAGTGGGTTTTCGCACTTTGAATACATCTGTGGAGATACCGACTGGTGTCCTCTCGACCTCCACAACAGTCTTATCGCCTAGAGCTCTATGGAGCAGAATCCGCAACCACCCCCCTCACCACAACACGTTCCGTGGTCTCCGGACCCGGTTCCCCCTACTCCTGCCATTAACCCTCTTGACACGGCCAACCTTTTGGCCCATATCACCACCTTCAACAAAGACCCTGTCCCTTCGCAACCCTACAGGGACATCATGGACGCTGGCTTCGACCCTAATACTCAGCCGGCCCCAGAAATCACTCACCAGACTCAGTATGGGGTCCGGGATGACCATGCCTGGCTCCTGTCCTCTTCACCTCTCCCGCCTGCTGGGTCCGCCGAAATGCAAGGGACGGCCCCCAACAGACATCATATCCTCCCCCCCATCGAGACACTAGCCCCCCTTCCGGAGGCTAGTTTTGACTCACTTCAATCCTCCGTGCAGTACACGCAGCCCTCCGTTCAGGAGATTCAACCGCAAGTCCGCGCTGGCCTTTCTGAGGCCACGAAGCGCTACATCAGGGAGGCCACAGCCGAACTGAGAGCGATTCGAGCGGCGAAAATCCCAAACTGCCTGCCCGTTGAAACGAGGCGCATCATCAGGGAAGCTGCGGAACAGCAGGTGTTTCATCCTGCACCGCGTGCCTCCCCTGAGGTGATATTTGTCCGCTCATCCACCGCAGACCCCTGTGACGTAGTGGTCCCACCGTCTCGACCGGCCTCGGTCGCTTCGGCTTGGTCCCATGTCACAAGGGAGACTAACGATACAGGCTACACTACGCAATTTCGGAATGATTTCCCGGAGTTACGGATACGTGACTTCGTCGAGAGCATCGATCAAGCACTCCGCGCACCCGTCCTCACTGAGGTACAGGCCATCCGAGAAGATCCGGGCTGGATCGACGAGGAGGGCACGGTGGAGCGCATCAAGAACGAACTAATGGTGGAGCTGGGTCGCGATGTTTCAGAGTCGCAGACCGGCTACGCCAACTTCTACCTCGCTGCGCCATTGCAGCTGCATAAGGATAACGATTACCCTTGCTCTAACGAGGGATTCAATCTTTCTGCTGCATTAGTTATTAACGCCTTAGACTCGGGTGTCGAGGACAACCGCGGTGATCTGGAGCAGGCGGGACTTATCCCCTCGTCTTGGTTCAGACTCGCTACGGCAGTTCTCGGTGCCATACTCCGAGGGGCCCTTCGATCTGGGGGACGTAAGATCCAGGGCCGCGTAAAGATTGATGACTCTGACGGAGACATCTGGAACCTGGCGGATGGCCTAACACCCCCTGTGACGCAGGGGGGCAGGCTGGCCACTCAGGCCCAACAACTTACGAATTTTTTCATGCATTACGCAGGTGCTGACGAACCCCCGCTGACTGATTTTTACGAATCGGTTCTTCGGGTGGGACAAGCCCACATTGAGAAGGTGGTACGCCTTAAAGCGGCGGCCACGTATCAAATCTCAGTAAGCGATGCGAAGGGGTTGGCGGACATGGTCTATGACGACATGGTCCGTCAAACCTATGAGCACATGGTCAGGAATGATGAAGCACGCCGCAACGCTAACCGGAGGTCGCTAGACAGGTTATTCGTGGAAGCGCAAGAGCAACTCGGCCCTTTCATCGGGGAGTGGAAGTTGCTTTACAAACACCACCTCGTGGAGGCTTTGAAGGAGGATGAGGAAGCTCGCGGGGACGACCCCACTATTACTGACCCTCTTCTGGAGGAAAATGCAGGTTACATCAAGCTCTTTGCCTACAATAGGGCGAAGGAACTACGTGAGTCCATTGCTCGCCTGGTGACGGATCCCATCTTGGATGGGGATGAAATCACTCGGGCGCGCGAACGGATTCGTATCGAACGCGCGGAGGAGATCGAGGAGGCACGCAGGGAAACGCGAGCCCAGATTTCCTCTGAAAAGAAGGCTTGGGCGGTCGCATATCGCGACTCGGTCAAGCTTGATTGGTTAACGAAAGCGGCGGAGGAGTTGGGCTACACGCTCATCTCCAAGGATGACGCTGAAGAACGCGAGGGCCGGACGGCTAAACGCCACGCCGGCCCTGTCGGTAAGCGAGACCGCTCGGGATCACGAGTGAGTCTTGCTACGCCGAGCGAAGTCCCTGCGACCCCGGTGAATCAACCTCGGTTGCTGGACACCTCGCGGACTCCCAAAGCTCGTAAGACCAAGGGCAAGCGTGTGCAAGCGCAGCCTCGTCCCTTACGTTCACGGTCCAACTCCATTTCATCCCAACCCTCCGACTTATCTGACGTCCCGGACGTGGATATGACGGACATCAAACGACCTCTCTTCTTCGCATCATCTTACCCTGTCGTTTCTGGCATCTCCGTCCCCGCGGATGTCAGGCCCTCCCAGGCACCGGATGCACCCCTACGGGACCCCCTCTCATGCCTATCGGAACCAGCCACCGACATCACGGTCTCTGTGGCCCCGGCTCTTGCACAGACCACAGCCGACAAAACCCCTACCCCCGCCCCTTCACGGGTCCTCACCCCGGACTCCACAAGAGGAGTGGCTTCTTCAATGCATAACCCAGACAATGCGATGGCGGATGACCCCCCTGCCCAGGACAAGGACACCCCCATCGCTCCGCCGGTATCCCCTCCGGCACTACCGCCCCTTCAGGCCATCCCACTCCTCCCAGGACTGGCTGAAATGCTCAATGCTCTTCAGTCTAACCTGATGACATCCTTCACAGCGCAGATTAACCATCTCTCTTCACGAATTGACGCGCAGGACGATCTCATTCGGATCCGTCCTCAACCGGGGGGAAAAAAGGGCAAAGCTGCTCAGCCGAACCCTCCCTCAACCCCTCATGCTTCGGCCTCTGCTCCCTCCCCGGCAACCCCACAGCCGGAAGGGGGCCAGTCCACTCAAACTCCGGAGGCGCTGCCGGTCCCGGATCCTCTGCCGGTTCCGCGCCCTCCCCCCCCTTCCACAGCAACCCGCCCACCCCGTGCTATCCTCCCGGATAAAACGACGTGGGCGGGGGTAGTTACTCCCTCTAACTTTGCTCAGAACAGCGCCGCTACGGCACAATCCAAAACTAACGCTCATACCATAGGTCGTACTCCTGGAGGCGCGGTCCGGAAAGGCCGCGGAGCTAACCCTCCCTCCATGGAGAACACCGAAATTACTATCGCCCGTGGCGAAGGCTTGGCCGATAAGAAAGCTGAAGCCGGCCTTTACAAGTCGAATCCAGGCAATATTGTGCAAGCGGCTAGGAGCGCTATGGAGCGCATGTCTGCCCAGGCCCCACCGGTCCTGTACGGCAGATGGTCCGTGAACGCTAACTCACACAACTTCGTATACGTTTTCGCAGGGGTAGTTCCTTTCTCTACCATATTACAGTTCTCTAAAGCTCTTGTCGAACCTTTAGGGGTGGGCAATCCCCTCCCTAACAAAGGTTGGACATTTGCGCAACTCCGAGGGGTGCCAACGTCTGATGGGGCTGGGGTTATCCACCCGTCAGACGCCCTCCTTCAGGAGATCCGACGCGTCCCCTTCTTTACTGACGCCATTTTTGTATCCAAGCCGCACTGGCAGCTCCCAGTCACGTCGTTGGCACACTCAACGCGTGGGGTGGTTCAACTTGCCTTCATTGATGAATCGGGCGCCCGGTCCGTCGCCGCCAAGAGGCACGGGGTCGGGATGTTCGGCACACGTACACAATTTTTCCTCACAGGTAGCAAACCTTTCTTCGCGCAGTGCGGGCGTTGCCACGAAATTGGTCACGCCACTAACGCGCCTGCGTGCAAGTTAGGCCCCAACTCGGTGAAGTGTCACATCTGCGGAGGCGCCCATCGCGGACAGGACCACGGCTTTCACTGTAAGGCAACCACGCATGTGGTGGCTGGTCAGTGCAACTGTAGGTACCCGTGTCTGCTTTGTGGAGGCCGTCACAATGCGAGGTCACCCAACTGTCCGGTACGAGGGGGCTTTAAGCCCTCTCCGCTGGCTGATCCCTCTCCCTCATCCTCTACGGCTAACATTCCTAAACCACCAGCGCAGACCAGCGCGGATGGTTTCACGACTGTGGGTAAAGGCGGCAAGGATGCGCCTCCACAGCATGAGGCCTCACGTGCAGTCAAGAAGAAGAGCAGAAGCAGGGCCAAAAAGGCAGGTCGCGCCGGGGTCAACCCAGGCCTGCCGACCGCTGGTCCTTCAAACCCCAACGCGAACGGCTCCGCTCAAGGTTCGTCGGTGATGACCATCCTCTTCCCAGAGGACGTCGCCACGATCACGGAGACGGTCGACGCATTTCGCAAGCTAGCCTACGCTGTATGCGACGGCTCGAAGGAAGATCTACAACGGGCTATGACGGAGTTGGAAAGCGGATGGGGGGCACCGACGGAGCACCTCGACCATCTTTTCAGCTTGCCGGCTCGTTATGCGGTTAAGAATGACTTACCACTCACCATTCCACAGGTTGAGGACACAGTTGCACGAGGGGAGGGGGGCCTTGAACAGGCGGCGGCACGCGTTCACGCGTTCCGGGCTGCCTGGGGCTCCACCCAACCAATTCACTTTGTCTACCACTCCATGCCAGCGGCTACCCGCTTTGCCACAGAGGAAGAAATCGAAACGCGGAGGAAGAGACAGGCTAAGTCTTCGGACGCCATGCGTCAGTTCAATGACGCAGTCGAATTCACCACGAACCTCGCACTATCCCTCTTTGAAAACAATGTTACATCTCGACCACTCTCCTCCATGGAAGCCGAGGTCATCGTAGTTGGTGACTCTCTTGTCTCCCTCTTCTCGCTAGACAACCCTGGACCCATCGGGGACCGGGTAGCCGAAAGCATCAAGAACCACCTCAAACACGACGCTGCGAGGCTGTTCTCACTCTCCACCATAACCTCTTATGCATAGTACGACCATTCTATCCGTCAACATGAGAAGGCGCAACGCTATGTCACATGCCCTTCTTGAAACGAACACAACCGACGACGTAATCTGTGTGCAGGAGCCGTGGTTCGGCCGCATCGGTGTGGCAAGAGCAGACAACGCAAGGGATGGACAGGAGGTACTAGGTGGTGCGGCGCATCAAAACTGGTCTCTCTTCTACCCTTACTTTACAGACACTAAACGTGCTAAGGTCATGATATACGTACGCAAACACAGCCGTCTGGCATCTCCTAGGAGGACCCACCCGGTAAGGGTGGTGCCTAGACTGGACTTACTACACCACAATACGGTTATGATAGTGGACCTACATATACACCAAGACACTTTACGTATCATTAACTTTTACAACGACGTGGAGGACCCCTCTGCATTACGCTCATTACTCTCCCTTGATTTAGATCCCGCAATCCCGACTTTGCTGGTCGGTGATTTCAACATGCACTCCCCGAGTTGGTCTCCGAGGGGATGGTCACCCTCACCCACTGCAGCCAATTTCGAGCAGTGGGCAGCGTCACAGGCTCTTGAGCTTGGTACGCTACCCGGAGAAATCACTCGGAGGGGCACGGACGCTGAACGCGGCAGTACGCTAGACCTGGTTTGGCATAACTGCGCTGCGGTCGCCTCCCTCGCCCTTTCACCCCCCATCACGGATTGGGAGGCCTCCCTTGGCTCAGATCATGCGGGTATTCGCACGAACTGGCTTCTGGACGGCTTCTTCCGCGGCTTGAAGCCTGCGGTCCGTACCAAATACTCCTTCGACTCACAGGATAACGAGGACCAACTCAAGGCTTGGCGGACCAGTATCGAAGCCGGCCTCCCTCCCCTTCTCCCCATCTCTAACCCCGTCGACATCGAACATGCAGCGGAGGCGATTCAAAACGCCCTCATTCAGGCCTGCGAGTCTCACTTAAAGAAGTCACTCCCTCCCAAAGCGCGCAGCAACCGCTGGTGGAACGAGGATTGCGCGGCTGCAGTCCTCGCATTGCAACAAGTACCGCCCGGCGATTCAGACGAAAAACGGGCAGCATCACGCGACCTCAAGCGGATCACGTTCAAAGCCAAACGGGGGTATTACGATAAGGTCATCTCTACTCGTAATATCTGGGAAGTCGCTAAGTGGAGGCATGGCCGCCGCTTGGACGGCATCCCAGCCCTTCGTTTGGCGTCAGGCGCTCTCTCCTTTGACCAACGAGAGATTGCAGACACCCTTGGACGTAAGTTCTTCGTCGACGGCCTTGACGACATTCAGGTGGCCCAGGCCACGGACCCTGCGCCACGACCAACACGCACGCTGGAACCCATTGTCGAAGAAGAGATCACACATCTCCTGGCACTCTGCGCCAATGACTCGGCCCCTGGGGACTCAGGCATCTCTTGGCTCATTCTCAAACGGGCGTGGGACACCATTAAGGACCACACCATTCCCCTCTTCGACGCCTGCTTGCGGGAAGGTTATCACCCTAGGCTTTGGAAAAAGGCCATGGTCGTTGTTATTCCCAAACCGGGTAAAGACGACTACCTTCTGGCCAAGTCCTACCGGCCTATCTCACTCATTGAATGCCTGAGCAAGCTGTTGGAAAAGATCGTCGCTCGTCGACTCGCTTTCGAGGCCGATAAGTACGGACTTCTTCCAACATCTCAGTTCGGCACTCGCCCTTTCTCGTCAACACTTGATGCGGGATTCACACTGTGTCATGACGCGCAGCAGCAGTTACGTCTTAATCGTAAATGCGGAGCCGTCCTCTTCGACATTAGTGGGTTTTTCGATCATGTGCATAAGGGACGGATGGCACATGTTCTGCATATCCTCGGCTACCCCGAGTCGATCGCGGACTGGGTCCTCTCCTTCCTTGACAATCGCCGCGTTTCACTTTACTTTAATGGACAGCTTGGCGAGGAACGTGGCCAGCCAGTGGGCACCCCTCAAGGCTCTCCCCTGTCTCCCATCCTTTCCGCTCTTTACACCTCACCCCTCCTCCACCTCGCCCCCCCGTGCGACAATACTACTCTGGGAATGTACGTAGACGACGGCCTAGTGTTTGCCCATGGCAACACCTGGGACGAAGTCAATGATCGTCTCCGAGAACGGTATTTGGCGTGCGAAGTTTGGCTACGTAACTCCAACCTCTTTCTTGAACCTTCTAAGACCGAACTCATCTATTTCCGTAAACCACGCACTAAGGAACCCTCTCCCACCTCCATTCTTTTACCAGATATCGTTCGTAATACTTATTACTATACTTATTCCAAACCCACGGTCCGATATTTGGGGTTCTTCTTGAACTTCAAATTCGACTGGACTTATCACGTTACCACCATGTGCAACCGCGCACGTGGATCACTGAAAGCGTTACAGATGCTCGGCAACTCCGTACGAGGGATTTCCACTGCGAGCTGGCGACTGGTATTCAATGCCGTCTGCCTTCCAGTACTCTCGTATGGCTGCCAACTTTGGGCCAATGCCCCTAACCGCAAGTCTCTCGTCAATAAGGTACAGATGGTATTCAACGAGGGGGTTCGTGTGTGTGCGGGGGCCTTCCGCACCGCACCACGGGAACCCCTTCACGAACTCCTCCGCATTTTACCCGCGGACCTCTACCTTGAGAAACTGACCGAAACATCCGCTTACAGACTGACCCGTGTTCCCCGGACCTCCCAGCTTCTGCGCCGTCTCGGCAATGACTGGTGTGGGCCGGTCCAGAACGGCCTGGACTCTGGTAACACCGGAGGATCAGTACAAGTCAGTGCACGTAGGGCCCGGTCTGGAGGACCCAAACAGCGCCCCACTGCCTTGGAGGCTCTCGGAGCTCGAGTGGATCCGTCCTGCCCTCGAACCGACGTCACTGCAGTCGCCCCCTGGGAGGTTCCCAACTGGAGGGCGTCTGTTAAAGTGATGGGGATGGATAGACCCCAATCCCGGAAAAAGTGGGTGGATGACCTCTACAAGGAAATCCCCGGCTCGAGTACGGTAGCAATCTACCTTGCCAGCACGGTCTCAAATAAGGGCCGGGCTGACAACAAACAGGTGGGCGGTGCGGCAGCCTGTATCACCGAGGGGGAGAGGCAGATAGTGCGGCAGTGGAGTATGGGAGCCGAGGTGACACCAGGGGACGTCTCGCTGTTCGCGCTTAGCAAAGCAGCTGAGTACATCTCCATTACTTACTCATCTGGGGTCGCACCCACAGACATCTACTTACTCTGCGCGGACATGAGCGCCATATTACGCATACAGAACTTCAAGGGGTCTAAAAGTCAACTGGACCTCTTACGTTTTCATCATTCACTTACGTCTTTCTTTTCTGTGCCCAGGAACACCACTGTACATGTGGTGTGGTCGCCGCTGAAGAAGGAACGCACGCAGTCCCACTTGTCCCGGCTGGCAGCCGCTGGTATCTGTGCAACCGCACCCCTGGCCACCTTGCAAAAGGTTCAATCCGCCGCCTTCTTTAAGGCGAGGGCTAGGCAAACCGCTTTTCAGTCATGGTCTAGGCGATGGATTCAGAGCCGGAGATTAAAATCTGGCCGAGACTTTTCCGCTTACGACTTTGGCATCCAACACCCACCGGATGGCCGCAACCACCCTCTTTTCACCGCCGCCATCCCTATTAAACCACGTCCGGAGAGACCTGGGGATGATCCTGCCCCCATAACCCTCTATAAACCTCCGTCCCTCCCGGACATCACCCGCAAAACGTTGTGTACGGCATTTCAACTTGCTGTCCAGCATTCATTCACGTCGGAGTATACAACACGTCACCGGCCCGACCTCCCTCCGGAGCATGCTGCCTGCCCTTGCGGCGCCCAACTCCGTTCTATCCCTCACCTCATCCACCATTGCCCGCGAGTCCGCAGAGCACAGCGTCGACTCGTTGACAATTGGCACGTTCACATTCGCGACATCCCGCTGAGGAACCTCTTTGGAGATCCTGATGACGCTCGATGGTTGCTTATATTCCTCCAGATTTCCGGTGCTGCCTCGAAACCGGAGACGGGCCCTGTCCCGTTCGACCCTGGTTGACTGCGCGTCCTCAAAACGGCTGACCCCGCTCCGAGCGGTCCGCCCACCTAGTTGGGGGTAATTTTCTTTTGCTTCTAATTCGGAACTTCTCGACTTCCACATCCGTCGATGCTATCTGTTTATGGTTGTGTGACTACCTAACGACTGTCCTTACGCTTCCTCCTGTGACAGGGGGTTCCTCATTACTTACGAGCTCTTACTACGGTGCGACCTCCACTTACGATACCAACCCTTCAATGAGTCCTTAGATGTGTACTCGACTGGTCTTGTATTAGATTACTGCCCCAGAATAACAATGGTTCTAAAAAAAAAAAAAAAAAAAAAAAAAAAAACAGTTTGTGTTTGACAATTCTCTGCTATGTATGACATCAACACATTGGCTCTATCCATATCTTAGGACCATATGGACATAGGTCAGACATGTTTCAATGCTCCCCACAGTGTGGCTACATCGTCCTCTGACATGTAGTCGTCCGATGCAGAGGCAATTGACTATTTTGGATCGGACGATGGGATTGATACCACAAGTGGGTCCACAGATGATGAACAAGGAGTGGACACATCTCATTCAGTTGAAGACATGATTGTGAGTATATGTCCATCTCTACAACATCCAAAGTTTTGACATGGGTGGAGGATGGCAATCTCACTGAGATACTTCAGTCAATCCATAGAAACACAGACAACATGTCACTAATAGCCCAGGAACTTTGTCGAGCTCTGGGGATTGATATTGACTCACTATCTGACACACTGTATAACCAGGACCCGAGCCCCCGTTGAGGAGACACTAGTATACCTTGTATGGTTTTGGTGATAGCAGAGATGCCCCGCAGGCATCTGATACATATAGCACAGGTGTAGATCTATCATCAAAAGGTGCCTGTACATCAATCGAGTGTCCTATTGTAAGTCATGACACATGTTAGAGTTTTCAGTTGTATGACATCCGAAACACAACAGAGGATAGCTGTGAGCAAGGGTGGAGAAACCATGGATATGGTTTCAAGAATGGCCAAGTGTCAGTGGATGATGCTTGAGTTTCATAGGGAGCATGCATGCCAACAGAGATAGATCGTCGAGGCACCTTTAAAGTGCTATAGGACACTGTATGTCCACCTCATAAACCACCTCCCTTCCACTCAATTCTTTAACAACATTCACCTCATCCACCATGTCTCCAAGGTACTTTGAAACTGTCCAGGACTCTGACACGGAAATAATAGAACAAGTGACATATCGTCGGAGGACGAAGAAGGGAATCAAGACTACCTACAAGCAGGTCCGCAGTGATCAGCCCCCTGCGGAGAAGTCTGGACAGGCTTCCAACACACGGAGCAGAACTCAAAGGCAGACAAAGCTCCGCAATGAAAAGCAACTAGAGCCCCACACTGCCAAGTCCACACAGCCAGGGGAAGACGACATTGGATATATGGATACCCATGAGTTTATAGATGAACAAGAAGACAACATCAATGATATCTCCCCAGAGGGGATGCAGACTCTGCCCACAGTATGGTCATGTCTATCCTGTTTCAATGACACTTCTAATGATGCCCAGAGCACCATGAGTCAATGGCTCCAGTATCGGGGCAGATACCTTGACATCCTACTTGAGATGGAGGGTCATCCACCTTCTCCATCCTGTTCATACTGCTCTATCACACATGCAGATATCAAGTGCTCCGACTGCTTTGGAGCAAATATGTTTTGCAAGGTCTGCTGCCTCACTGTTCACAAGAGGTCTCCATTTCATTGATTGCTTCTTTGGACTGGAAGTCACTATGCACCAACATCTTGCTCTCCTCCACAGTGACTGCATGTTTGATGCATGATTTATCTCTATGCTAGGCTTGTGTATCAGCACCTTGGCAGTTCATTCTCTACTTCAACTTTGTCTTATTCTTGCAAGTCATAGCCAATAGTCATCTGCTACACCAACTGCCTATTTATCTAAGCTGGCACCACAGAAGCTGCACCAGCATTAGTACAGATCATCACACCAGAAGAAATGAAACAAGTGGACCCAGTGTATACACAGGATGAAGACATGTTGAAACCATGGGTTGACACCTATCACCTGAAGAAGGTTGAAAACATGTGGTACAAAGACGAAAGATGTGTAGTCACTGGTGGACTACATGATCAAAGAACAATTATCAAAACCCACCATGACCCACCAGTATACAGGCACCCAGGGATTGCCTGGATGGTGCAGTTGGTTGCACAAAACTACTGGTGGCCTAATATATGCAAAGATGCAATGGAGTACATAAGAGGATGCACTGAGTGTCAGTGCCACAAAATAAACAATCAGCCAATAAAAGCACCACTATTGCCCATTTTCCCCACACCTGAAGCTATGCCATTCGCTACCATTGCACTGGACTTCATTACTAAGTTGCCCTTATCTCAGGGGTATGACTCAAATCTCATGGTGACTGACCATGACTGTACAAAAGTGGCAGTCTTCATTCCATACAATGAAGAGATAACAGCAGAAGAAATGGCCAGACTATTGTTATTTATTGCTGAAGCATCCACTATAGTTTGTTTATGTGTCTGTACATCGCTCCTTTTGGTATTTCCATATTTAGGTAGCTTAGTCAGGTTGATATATCCTGCAGAGGACGGAAAAATAGCCCTTAGTCTTATATCCTCCTCTGCAGGTGAGTAGTATCCTTTTCCTTTAATCAATATAGTCTTATATCCTCCTCTGCAGTCCCCTTGTGTCCTCTGTGACTCAAGGGCCCTTATAAGGTCGCATTTTAACAACTATATGCAAAACATGTGTTTACCAGATTTGAACTACCCATGGAGATTATCAGCAACTGAGATCCCCAGTTCACATCAAAGTTCACATGCAAACTCTGCAAAATCCTTGGCATCAATCAAAACATATCAATGGTGTATCATCCAAGGACTGATGGACAATCAGAATGCACTAATCAATGGCTAGAACAGTACCTCAGGTTCTAGACCAACAAGCATCAAGATAACTGGTGCTCTTATCTTCCAATGGCAGAATTTATGCACAATCAATGGCCTCATGAGATAATGCAGAAGCTGTTGTGCAGCATAGAGCACAGCATACAGGAATTGTTCTCACCTTGTATAAGGGAGAAGAGTAGTTTTAGAGAGTAGAGTGGATGTGCAAGTAGTAGTGAGTGAGATGATGTATTTGCAGTCCTGCTACAGGGGGAATTATATACCTGTTAAAATGCGACCTATAAAGGGCCCTTGAGTCACAGAGGACACAAGGGGACTGCAGAGGAGGATATAAGACTATATTGATTAAGGTAAAAGAATACTACTCACCTGCAGAGGAGGATATAAGACTAAGGGCTATTTTTCCGTCCTCTGCAGGATATATCAACCTGACTAAGCTACCTAAATAAGGAAATACCAAAAGGAGCGATGTACAGACACATAAGCAAACTATAGTGGACGCTTTACCAACAAATAACACTCCCCCATGTCTGTGCATGTCTCCAGAACTCCTAACTGAATAAACCAAGCATACTAGCACATTTCTGAACCTTGAAGCGGTCAAGGGCCTTGGTGAAGATGTCAGCAGCCATCTCCTCAGTTGCTACAAAGCTGGGACTGATAAGTCCATCTTGAACAGCATCCCTAAGCCAAAATAGACGAAGTGACAGGTGCTTCATCTTGCTGTGATGCTCTGGGTTCTTGCTGACTGCAATGGCCGACTGATTGTCCATTTTAAGGAGAGAGGGACCACTGATTGGGTAACCAAGCTCCCCCATGAATTGACGCATCCAAAGGATCTCCTTGCCCGCTTCAACAGCTGAAATGTGCTCTGCTTCAGTTGTGGACAAGGCAACCAAGGATTGCAACTTGGAACTCCATGAAACCGCTCCAGAACCAATCTTGACAACATATCCACCTGTGGACTTGCCATTGTCCGGATTTCCACCATGATCAGCATCAGAATAAGTGATGAAGGGCTCAGGCGAAGTGGAAGGCTTGTAGACAAGCTTGTGGTGCATAGTACCCTTCAAATAGCGAAGCACATGCTTTGCAGCTTGCCAGTGAGCCAGGCCAGGATTGGAGTTGAATCTGGCAAGTACTCCGGCAGCATAGGCGATGTCTGGCCTTGTGGTGACTGCCAAGTACATCAGACATCCTACAACAGAGAGGTAAGGGTACTGGCACATTTCTGAGGCTTCTGCTTCATTCTGAGGACACATGGAGGTGGAAAGACGAGTTCCAGGGTTGAGAGGAGTGGAAACAGGCTTTGAATCGCTCAAGCCATGCTCATGAAGTAGGTTGGAGATATACTGGCTTTGTGAAATTGAAAGGGAGCGATTAGGACGATCTCTATGGATTTCTAGGCCTAGAAGCTGAGTGGTAGGACCTAGATCTCGCAATTTGAAGTGCTGAGAGAGTTCTTGAACGATTGAGTCGATCCTGGCTTCATCTTTGCAGGCAAGTGTGATATCATCGACAAAAACAGGCATTAAGATCCTAACATCATCCCTGAGGAAGATGTAGAGCCCATGGTCGGATTGGACGTGTTCAAAGCCCATAGAACAGAGCACAGAGTGAAGGGTCTTGTTCCAGACCCTGCCTGCTTGCTTCAAACCATAAAGCGACTTCTTTAGCTTACAGACATGATCTGGTCCACCCACTTCAAATCCCTCAGGCTGCTGCATGTAGATCTCTTCCTCCAGAGTGCCATTGAGATATGCATGAGAGATGTCAATGGAGCGAAGTTCAAGGTCCTCCAGAGCTGCCAAAGCGAGTACAATGCGAATGGTGGAGTAGCGAACTGTGGGAGTGAAGGTCTCTTTGAAATCAAAGCCAGGACGCTGAGAATAGCCTTTGGCAACCAATCTGGACTTGTAGCGATCCAGGGAGCCATCAGCATTGCGCTTGACCTTCATGAACCATCTGGAGCCTATTGCACGCTTCCCAGGTGGTAATTTGACGATCTCCCAAGTGCCATTGACTCTGTGAGCCTCCATCTCTTCCTCACAAGCCTTGTGCCACAAATCTGCGTCAGAGCGTCGCTGAGATTGCCTATAAGTAGTGGGTTCAGCTGTGGACGCTGAATTGGCCTGAATGAGGTCCAAGGGATCATCAGAGTCGTCTTCATCATCATCTGAAGACAGGACAACTGGTGTAGGCTCCCTTGGCTGTCTGTAACGCTCTGGAACGGCCCATTGTTCAGGCAACCACTCTTCTCTAGGACGTCTGAGACGTTGAGGGCGAGAAGGAGGTGGTGGAATAGGAGGATGACGAGCAGGAGGGGTTGAAGGCAACGGAGTGGATGGGGGAAGTGACATATAAGTTGATGGAGGTGAAGGAGAGTGAACAGAAGGACTTGGAGACGAAATTGGAGGAACAGAAGGCAAATCAGAAGCAGTAGACCCATCTCCCCCATGAATTGGCTTCTGTGAGTCAATTGGAGTGTCCAGAACGTCGTCTGAGATGTCTGGGAGTGAAAGGGAGGTTGTTGGCGACTCAAGAAGTGAATTGAGGCGAGGGGGAGGTAGGGAGGGAACTGAATGCCTCTGGAGCATGAAAAAGCATTCATCAAAGTCAGCTCTTTCTGAAATAATGACCTTCTTTGAGACTGGGTTGTAGAACTTCCATCCCTTGTAGCCTTGAGGATATCCAATGAATACACACTTCTCCATGTGCGATCCAAGGCTCCCAAGTGGTCGCTTATCCCTCTGTATCAGCACATAGGCAGTGCAGCCCCAAACCCGAAGCATAGAGAGATCTGGCTTGTTACCATAGAATGCCTGATAAGGTGTCGCCTCAGGGAGAGCTGATGTAGCCAGCTTGTTGCTAGTGTGAATAAAAGCGGCCAGTGCTTCTCCCCAGAAGGCTGTAGGCATCCCAGACTCATAGAGCATTGATATAACACCTTCCTCCATCGTCCTATTAGCTCTCTCAGCCACACCATTCTGCTGAGGTCGATTTCTGACTGTGTGCTGCCTCTGGATGCCATGGTCAATGCAGAACGCTTCAAACTCCCTGGACATGTACTCCCCACCCTTATCATCCCTCAGAGTGCCCAGTTTCGCTCCAGTGACATTCTCTGCCCATGCCTTGAACTGCTTGAAAGCAGCAAAGGTCTCTGACTTTCGCTTAAGGAGGTAAACTGCCTTAAAGCGAGAGAAGTCGTCGATGAATGTGACCCAATAGCGATACCCTTGATGTGTAGGCACCTTCACAGGGCCATGGACATCGCTGTGGACGAGTTGGAGGGGTTTTGAGGCTCTGGAAGTCGAAATTGGAAAGGGATCTGCATGCATCTTGCCAGCTTTGCAGGCTTCACATACCAGATCAGGGCCAGCTTGTGAATCAAGCTTGAAACCCGTCACCAGGTTACCTGAATGCAGCTTCTTGATGCCTGCAAGGTGATGATGGCAGAGGCGACGATGCCAAAGGTCCCAGTCCAAGGGGAGGGTTGTGGCTGAAGAGAGTGAGGCAAACTGCTCCACAAGAATGGTGTCCCCAACGAGATAAGCAGCATTGGATGGTCCAGTCTTCGCTTGGAAGAGGATCTTGTTGTCCCTGATGAAATGGAGGGTGTCCTTCTCAATGGCAACAGTGAAATGGCGATTTAGAGTGAGGAACAGGACGGAAAATAGGTTAGTGCAGAGGGTAGGGACATAGAGGACATCAGTGAACTCTAGAGGGGGCATTTCCTGTCCATTGACCACAGGATTGAAGCGAACAGTGCCTACACCCTCAGAGTAGACAACAGAGCCATCAGCCAACCTTATTTCGACTTTGTGAGGTCTCAGATTTCGCATCCAGTGACGATGGAATGTCATGTGAGCTGATGCACCAGTGTCAGCATTCCAAGAGGTGTGGGCTTCGAACTGGGAGGCAGAGAAGAGGGCAGAGGCTGAAGATGCAGAATGAGAGACATATGAGGCAAGAGAGGATGATGGGACTGTGAAAGAGGCTGAAATGGGAGATGTGGATGCTCTAGAAGGCGAACTAAGTGGTGTAGAAGTTCCTGACAGTGCATATGAGGTGCCAGAAGTGTTAGAACGAGTTGGATGCATTGTTAGGGGTGATTGGAACGAGTTGAAAGGAATGGAGGCCAGTGGAGTTAATGGAGTGAGGGAAATGAGGGTTCTGAAAGCTGAGATAGAGCAAGAGTAATGACAGCAGCAAGAATGCCAGCAAAGCAGAATTAAGTCGCTAGGCAGGGCCCATAACCTGTTAAAATGTGACCTATAAAGGGCCCTTGAGTCACAGAGGACACAAGGGGACTGCAGAGGAGGATATAAGACTATATTGATTAAGGTAAAAGAATACTACTCACCTGCAGAGGAGGATATAAGACTAAGGGCTATTTTTCCGTCCTCTGCAGGATATATCAACCTGACTAAGCTACCTAAATAAGGAAATACCAAAAGGAGCGATGTACAGACACATAAGCAAACTATAGTGGACGCTTTACCAACAAATAACAATACCCTATGGTTCCACCATATCCAAAACACGTAAAGTGATGAGTAAAGGCATCCACAATATCGTGTTTTCACACATGCCTGATAGAAGACACTGTGATGGACTCACTGTCTAGTAAGGCCTTTGGTACTTGGAACACAAAGGAGGACGACAGACAAGAGGGAGGAGGATGAGGTAGATACGAAGGATCAACAGGAAGGCTTTAAACACAAGCAGAACTGTGATGAGATTTATCAATCCAATGGTGGCAGAGGAAAGAGGACAGGGGGGTTTGCAAGTGATAGTCACAAGTGGACAGTCTGAGGGCTGTCCGTAGTATTAGTCTAGCTTATATACCTAGTTACATGGTCTGTGCGCAGTAGAATACTCTGGAATGTAATGGAAGCTTTATAAATAGTGTCCAATGGCATTAGTCTCTCTTAGGTCTCGTGACCTTCTCCACAGTATGTCTTGTAGAAGGTGGTAGAAGCTGATAGAAGGCTATAGAAGGTCATAGAACCTTCTACTACTAATAATAGAACCTTGTTTACCCATTAGTAATTTGTTTGGACCCTGTCCACAAATTACAACAAGTTAAATCATCCAAAAACATCAGGCGACAATGAAAATGCAATATTGTGGATGCCTCTACTCATCACTTTTGCACAAACGGACATGGTGGGACCATAGGGACCAGGTTTCCTACTATATGGGAGGTGGAACCAAGGGTCCTAGTCAGACAACTTGATAGTACCCTTTCTTTGAGAGTGGCAAGTACTATGTTATTTGTTGCTGAAGTGTCCACTATAATGTGTTTATGTGTCTGTACATCGCTTCATTTGGTATTTCCTTATTTAGGGAGCTTAGTCAGGTTGATATATCCTGCAGAGGACGGAAAATAGCCCTTAGTCTTATATCCTCCTCTGCAGGTGAGTAGTATTCTTTTACCTTGATCAATACAGTCTTATATCCTCCTCTGCAGTCCCCTTGTGTCCTGTGTGACTTAAGGGCCCTATATAGGTCGCATTTTAACAGGTTATGGGCCCTGCCTAGCGACTTAACTCTGCTTTGCTGGCATCCTAGCTGCTGTCTTCTCTGGTGTTCTATCTCAGCTCTCAGAACCCTCATTCAACTCATTCCACTCACTCCATTTTCCTCCAATCTTTTCCACTCATTCAAATCACTCCTAATCATGCTTCCAACTCGATCTATCGCCTCTGGAACCTCCTCCTCACTGTCAGGAGCTTCTAAACCCTTCACTTTGCCTTCTAGAGCATTCACATCTCCTAATTCAGACTCTTTCACTGTCCCATCATCCTCTCTCACTTCACATGCCTCTCATTCTGCTTCTTCAGCATCTGCCCTCTTCTCTGCCTCCCAGTTCGAAGCTCATACCTCCTGGAATGCTGATACTGGTGCATCAGCCCATATGACATTCCATCGTCATTGGATGCGAAATCTGAGGCCTCACAAAGTCGAAATAAGGCTGGCTGATGGCTCTGTTGTCTACTCTGAGGGTGTAGGCACTGTTCGCTTCAATCCTGTGGTCAATGGACAGGAAATGCCCCCTCTAGAGTTCACTGATGTCCTCTATGTCCCTGCCCTCTGCACTAACCTATTTTCCGTCCTGTTCCTCACTCTACATCGCCATTTCACTGTTGCCATTGAGAAGGACACCCTGCACTTCATCAGGGACAACAAGATCCTCTTCCAAGCAAAGACTGGACCCTCTAATGCAGCCTATCTTGTTGGGGACACCATTCCTGTGGAGCAATATGCCTCACTCTCTTCTGCCACCACCCTCCCCTTGGACTGGGACCTCTGGCATCGTCGCCTTTGCCATCATCACCTTGCAGGCATCAAGAAGCTACTTTCAGGTAACCTGGTGACGGGTTTTAAGCTTGATTCACAAGCTGGCCCTGATCTGGTATGTGAAGCCTGCAAAGCTGGCAAGATGCATGCAGATCCCTTTCCAATTTCGTCCTCCAGAGCCTCAAAACCCCTCCAACTTGTCCACAGCGATGTCCATGGCCCTGTCAAGGTGCCTACACATCAAGGGTATCGCTACTGGGTGACTTTCATCGATGACTTCTCTCGCTTTAAGGCAGTTTACCTCCTTAAGCGAAAGTCAGAGACCTTTGCTGCTTTCAAGCAGTTCAAGGCTTGGGCAGAGAATGTCACTGGGGCAAAACTGGGGACTCTGAGGGATGATAAGGGTGGGGAATACATGTCTAGGGAGTTTGAAGCGTTCTGCATTGACCATGGCATCCAGAGGCAGCATACTGTCAGGAATCGACCTCAGCAGAATGGTGTAGCTGAGAGAGCTAATAGGACGATGGAGGAAGGTGTTGTATCAATGCTCTATGAGTCTGGGATGCCTACAGCCTTCTGGGGAGAAGCACTGGCAGCTTTTATTCACACTAGCAACAAGCTGGCCACTTCAGCTCTCCCTGAGGCAACACCTTATCAGGCTTTCTATGGCAGCAAGCCAGATCTCTCTATGCTTCGAGTTTGGGGCTGTACTGCCTATGTGCTGATTCAGAGGGATAAGCGACCACTTGGAAGCCTTGGATCGCACATGGAGAAGTGTGTATTCCTTGGATACCCTCAAGGATACAAGGGATGGAAGTTCTACAACCCAGTGACCAAGAAGGTCATTATTTCAGAAAGAGCTGACTTTGATGAACGCTTTTTCATGCTACAGAGGCATTCAACTCCCTCCCTACCTCCCCCTCGCCTCAATTCACTGCTTGAGTCACATAACACCTCCCTTACACTTCCAGACATCTCAGACGACGTTCTGGACGCTCAAATTGACTCACAGAAGCCAATTCATGGGGGAGATGGGTCTACTGCTTCTGATTTGCCTTCTGTTCCTCCAATTTCGCCTCCAGGTCCTTCTGTTCACTCTCCTTCACCTCCATCAACTTATATGTCACTTCCCCCCTCCACTCCTTCGCCTTCTACCCCTCCTGTTCGTCGTCCTCCTCTTCCACCTCCTCCTTCTCGCCCCCAACGCCTCAGACGTCCTAGAGAAGAGTGGCTGCCTGAACAATGGGCCGTTCCAGAGCGTTACAGACAGCCAAGGGAGCCTACACCAGTTGTCCTGTCTTCAGATGATGATGAAGACGACTCTGATGATCCCTTGGACCTCATCCATGCCAACACAGTGTCCACAGCTGAACCCACTACTTATAGGCAATCTCAGCGACGCTCTGACGCAGATTTGTGGCATAAGGCTTGTGAGGAAGAGATGGAGGCTCACAGAGTCAATGGCACTTGGGAGATCGTCAAATTACCGCCTGGGAAGCGTGCAATAGGCTCCAGATGGTTCATGAAGGTCAAGCACAATGCTGATGGCTCCCTGGATCGCTACAAGTCCAGATTGGTTGCCAAAGGCTATTCACAGCGTCCTGGCTTTGATTTCAAAGAGACCTTCGCTCCCACAGTTCGCTATTCCACTATTCGCATTGTACTCGCTCTGGCAGCTCTGGAGGACCTTGAACTTCGCTCCATTGACATCTCTCATGCCTATCTCAATGGCACTCTGGAAGAAGAGATCTACATGCAGCAGCCTGAGGGATTTGAAGTGGGAGGACCAGATCATGTCTGTAAGCTAAAGAAGTCGCTTTATGGCTTGAAGCAAGCAGGCAGGGTCTGGAACAAGACCCTTGACTCTGTGCTCTGTTCTATGGGCTTTAAACGCGTCCAATCCGACCATGGGCTCTACATCTTCCTGAGGGATGATGTTAGGATACTAATGCCTGTGTTTGTCGATGATATCACGCTTGCCTGCAAAGATGGAGCCAGGATCGACTCAATCGTTCAAGAACTCTCTCAGCACTTCAAATTGTGAGATCTAGGACCTACCACTCAGCTTCTAGGCCTAGAAATCCATAGAGATCGTCCTAATCGCTCCCTTTCCATTTCACAAAGCCAGTATATCTCCAATCTCCTTCATGAGCATGGTTTGAGCGATTCCAAGCCTGTCTCAACTCCTCTCAACCCAGGAACTCGTCTTTCCACCTCCATGTGTCCTCAGAACGAAGCAGAAGCCTCAGAAATGCGCCAGCACCCCTACCTCTCTGTTGTAGGATGTCTGATGTACTTGGCAGTCACCACAAGGCCAGACATTGCCTATGCTGCCGGAGTACTTGCCAGATTCAACTCCAATCCTGGTCTGGCTCACTGGCAAGCTGCAAAGCATGTGCTTCGCTATTTGAAGGGTACTATGGATCACAAGCTTGTCTACAAGCCTTCCACTTCGCCTGAGCCCTTCATCACTTATTCTGATGCTGATCATGGTGGAAATCCGGACAATGGCAAGTCCACAGGTGGATATGTGGTCAAGATTGGTTCTGGAGCGGTTTCATGGAGTTCCAAGTTGCAATCCTTAGTTGCCTTGTCCACAACTGAAGCAGAGCACATCTCAGCTGTTGAAGCGGGCAAGGAGATCCTCTGGATGCGCCAATTCATGGGGGAGCTTGGCTATCCCATCAGTGGTCCCTCATTCCTTAAGATGGACAATCAATCGGCCATTGCAGTCAGCAAGAACCCAGAGCACCACAGCAAGATGAAGCATCTTTCACTTCGCCTATTTTGGCTTAGGGATGCTGTTCAAGATGGGCTCATCAGTCCCAGCTTTGTAGCAACTGAGGAGATGGCTGCTGACATCTTCACCAAGGCACTTGACCGCTTCAAGGTTCAGAAATGTGCTAGTATGCTTGGTTTGTTCAGTTAGTGATCTGGAGACATGCACAGACATGGGGGAGTGTTATTTGTTGCTGAAGTGTCCACTATAATGTGTTTATGTGTCTGTACATCGCTTCATTTGGTATTTCCTTATTTAGGGAGCTTAGTCAGGTTGATATATCCTGCAGAGGACGGAAAAATAGCCCTTAGTCTTATATCCTCCTCTGCAGGTGAGTAGTATTCTTTTACCTTGATCAATACAGTCTTATATCCTCCTCTGCAGTCCCCTTGTGTCCTGTGTGACTTAAGGGCCCTATATAGGTCGCATTTTAACATACTATTGATAGTACGTTGGTATAACTAAGTCATGAACACAGCATACTAGTTCATGACAGACACCATATATGGAGTGCGTAAACTCCACATGGTCATGAGATGTGATACACCCACTATGGTGCACATCCTAATTGCCTTGTTAGGCAATCGTACTACTGTAATGTTGTAAATACTATAGATAAGAGCCTTACATACTTATCACGTTCCAACACTCCCCCTTACTTAGTGTAGTAGTATAGTATACTAAGTAAGTACATAATTCAATAGTCTAAAAATTCCTAGTTAGACTTTTGAACTGCTCAACATCTTTGAATCCCATTGTATGAGACAGATGTACGAACTACCATCTTGTAATATTACAAGGTAAGGCAGTTTGTCACGAACAACATGGTGAAGCAATACGACATATGAATGTCTCCAACTTCAAGCCTATGAGAGCCATTAGCTGATGAAGAATGTAAGGTGTCAAATGCTTTTATCTTCTTGCTTCTAATGACAAGAAAAAGTGATGCATGCGAAAGGGATTATAGGACATGAGATAGTATTATGTCCTAAGTTCCTTCATGCTCTCCATCAGTTGTTGTTCTCTGGTGAGCCATGGGCGAGTGAAACTCTAGCCCAAGTTGTTCCCTAAATTTAAGGAATTTTATGTGACCCAGATTTTTAGTAAATAGGTCTGCAGGATTTTCAGCTCCTTCAATGAAGAATAATTCTATCTTCTTTTCATGGATGACTTCACGAATGTAATGGTGACACAAGTCAATATGCTTGATCCGTTTCTCCTAAACAGGATTAGAAGATAGGAATATGGAGCCTTGATTATCTCCACATAATGGAATAGGTGCTAGATTTATCCCTAGTTTACTAAAAAGCGAACGAATCCAGACCAATTGTCTGCTTGTATCACACAGCGACATATATTCTGCTTCAGTGGAAGAGAGTGCAATTGATTTTTGCGCTCTAGAGTTCCAGCAGAATACTCCATTTGCCAATTTTACTAAAAAGCCTGTAGTAGACTTTCTCATAACTGAATCTGAAGCCCAGTCAGAATCTGCATATGCTATTAAACCACCATTGCTTTTGCCATTGTAGACTAAAGCATAATTAGAGGTATCTAATAAGTAGTGACAAATATATAATGCGCGTTTTAGGTGATCCTCAGATGGATTGGCAGCAAATTGTGCCATTTTGGTAACAGCATAAGCAATGTCTGGTCGCGTTCCAATCATTATGTATAGGAGAGATCCTATAACTTGTTGATATGAAGCATGTAACTCTGGTGATGCAGTTCCCTTATTAGGGGTAGGATGATACCCTTCCAGTAACGGTGTAGGGACTGACTTAGAGTTAATGAGTTTAAAGCGCTGCAATACTTTCTGAAGGTAATCCATTTGATCAACAAGATTCTAC
>WTXK01000253.1:0-66634 GCA_025769895.1 Lactarius psammicola
ATGCTGAGTATATGGCCCTACACGACGCCTCACACGAAGCTATATTTCTGCGCCAACTCCTCTCCAGTCTAAGCTTACATCCCTCCTTGCCGTCTCGCCTTTACTGTGATAACGACGCCGCGACGCGCCTCACCGAAGACCATGTTTGGCATTCGCACACTAAACACGTACGCGTCAAATTTCACTACACCTGTGAACTGGTTCAATCCGGCGAAATCACCATCTCTCGTGTCTCATCTAAAGAAAATACCGCCGACATTTTGACGAAGCCACTGGGAAAGCTGGACTTCCTGCGACTACGGCAACATCTCGGCCTCTCTGCAAACACTTCAATCGAACGCTCTCAGTGAGGAGGAGAATGTCTGATGTTTCCACTGTTCAATGTTTCCACTTTTCTTTCCACTTTTCGCTTTTCGCTTTTCGACTTCTATTCTTTTTCACGCTTTGGTTATCCACCTTTTCGATCATTCCTATTTTTCACGACATCACCATATACCTTCCACCTTTTTGATTATCACACGCTCTTGGTTACCACTACTTTGATATCTTTACCACTACTTTGATATCTCGTCACGCTACCACGTATGTGTCGAGGAGGAGTGTCGGAGTAAGGTCACGGGACATCACAAGACATTTACGACACATGACTACTATTACACGTGACTCGTACTATATTCACGTTGTGGTATACAAACATACGACCTTCAGTCGTTTCCCTTCCTCTATGACTGAGGGTTCCTAGTTTTTACACACACTACCCATCCAAAGGCCAAATTGGCCCCTAGACGACATGGACCATTCAAAGTACTATCTTGTTGGGGAGTCAATTGCAAACTCCAACTACCAAAGTCATGGCGTATCCACCCAGTCTTCCACAACTCCCTTATCTCTCCCTATAAAGAAACCACAGCACATGGACCCAACTTCACCAGACCACCCCCAGAAATAGTTCAGGGAGAAGAAGACCATTATGAAGTAGAAACAATCCTCCAGTCCAGACTTTCGCCCAACAAGAAAGGAATACAATATCTAGTCAAGTGGAAAGGGTATCCAAGTTCAGAAAACTCCTGGTTGCCAGCATCACAGATGAAGCATGCAAACCTACTAGTACAAGAGTACCATGCAAACAACCCAAGAGCCCCTCAACCAAGTAACCTTAGAATGCTGTCGGCGCAGCAAGACCTTAAAGAGGGGATACTGTCATGAACCGTCAAGCTTAGGTTATGACTCAAGAGTTCAGGCCGGGCCGGACCGGACCGATATTATGTAATCAACTTCCTAATTAGGAAATCCGAGGTCGGAGTTTGAAATTATACTCCGAGGGTCACGTGATCTGTCACGCGACTAGTTCCTTGTAGAAGGTTCTACAACCTTCTACAGAGTTCTACCAGTTTCCACAGAAGAACTGCGGAAAAGGTCACCAGGTCTCAGAGAGACTATTGCCATTGGATGGTATTTATAGAGCTTCCACAGGCTTCCAGGACATTCCCTGAGAGGCTATTGCCATTGGATAGTATTTATAGATCTTCCACAAGTTTCCAGAGTATTCTATTATGTAAACACCATGTAGCCAGGTATATAAGCTGGCGCAATACAACGGACAGTCCCTCAGACTGTCCACTTGTGAACTCCCATTTGCAAGCCTCATAGTCTTCTGCATTGCTCATCACCATTGATCTGCTCTGCCTCCTTGCCCTCTTGCATCTGTCTAAAGTCCTCCTCTCTGCTCTCCACCTTGCTCTTTTCTTTGTCCCTCCTATCCGTCGTCACCTCCCTAAGTGCCCCAAGTTGCTCCTGACTTACTGAGAGTAAGTCATCACACACGTAAAGGCTGAAAGACAAGTTCTCATGGACTTGGGAGCAACAGACAACTTCATCAGCGAAAAACTACTCAAAAGGATGAAGATTGGAAAACTCGCACTCCAGAAAGTACGCCAGATCTGGAATGTAGACGGAACCCATAACCAGGCAGGCACGATCAAGCACTTTGTGGACCTCCAAGTTAGGGTAGGACCCAAGACGGAAGAGATGAAGTTCCTTGTTACCGACTTGGGAGAAGATGAACTTATCCTGGGATACCCTTGGCTGGCCGCTTTCCAGCCCAAGATTGATTGGAAGAGCGCTACTCTGGATGAGAGTATGCAGCCGCTCATCATCAAAACCCTGGGATTAAAGATCGATGAAGAAGTACAGCGCGTACGAGACGCCTGGGTGAAGAAAGCCAAGACTCTGGCAGAACAAGGAGAAGAAATCTTTGTTACCAGATTGGATGAAGATACGATCAGATGGACCTCTGCATCAACAGAGATGGCCGTCAAGGCGCTCCCGAAGGAAGAGAAGACCTGGGATCAGATAGTCCCTGTACAGTACCACAAGTGGAAGAAGGTCTTCTCAGAAGAAGAATCACGGCGTTTCCCAAAACATCAACCATGGGATATCGCCATCGACCTGGTCAAGGATGCCCCAAAAGTACTGGATTGCAAGATATATCCGCTCACTCTTGAAGAACAAGTGAAACTTGATGATTACATCAAGGAGAACCTGGAGAAGGGATATATTCGACCATCAAAATCCCAGTACTCGTCACCCTTTTTCTTCGTTGGGAAAAAGGATGGGAAGTCACGACCAGTGGTCGACTATCGGAAGCTCAACTCGTTCACGGTGCCAGATCGATACCCCCTTCCCCTTATCCAGGAACTAGTGGATAAGGTTCGAAACGCACGGCTTTTCACCAAAATGGACGTACGCGCCGGGTACAACAATATACGGTTCAGGGAAGGCGATGAACACAAAGCCGCCTTCAAGACAAATATAGGATTGTTTGAACCAACTGTCATGCCGTTCGGTCTAAGGAATGCGCCTGCAGTCTTCCAGAGGATGATGAACACTCAGTTCACCGATATCATCGCCACCGGCAAAGTAATCATCTACATGGATGATATTTTGGTGGCAACTGAAGACAACCTCGTGGAACACCGCAAGTTGGTCAACCAGATCCTGGAACGTTTGGCCAAACTGGACCTATATTTGAAGCCTAGCAAGTGTCAATTCGAGGTCAAACGAATTGAATTCCTGGGCGTCATATTGGAAAACAGCACGGTTACTATGGACCCAGTCAAAATCGCAGGAGTGCAAGAATGGAAAACGCCGAAGAACGTCAAAGAAGTTCAGCAATTCCTGGGATTCTGCAATTTCTATAGGCGATTTATCAAAGGGTTTTTGCACATTGCCAAGGTTCTCAATAATCTCCTCAAGAAAGGCAACAAGTGGGCCTGGGAGGAGAAAGAACAAAAGGCTTTTGAGAAGCTCAAAGGGCAAATATGCGAAGAACCGGTGCTGTTACAGCCAGATCAGAAGAAACAGTTCGAAGTCGAAGTGGATGCATCAAATTACGCAATTGGTGCGGTGCTTATGCAAAAGGATGACAAGAATGTCCTCCATCCGGTCGCCTTTTTCTCAAAAACTCTGAATGAAGCCCAAAGGAACTATGATGTGTATAACCGCGAGCTCCTTGGACTTCTGGAAATGTTCAGACACTGGCGACAATACTTGCATCAAGCCGCACATCAGGTCAAAGTTCACACGGATCACGCCAATCTATTGTTCTGGAAGAACCCAGGAGACCACAATAGAAGAGTGGCACGATGGCACCATCTATCGAGGCATGAACCCGAACGCAGCTATACTTCGAATCCCTTATCAAAGGGCCATGATCTTTTTGTCCTATGTCAGAGGACCATTGGTACAAGATTGGGTGCAAGAACAAGTCACTTGGCTTAACAATCAAATTGCTACGGGGGTGTTGCCAGCTGAAGAAAATTTGTGGAACGAAGTAGAGATTCGATTCCGCCACACCTACACCGACACTTCAGAAAGACAGAAAGCGCAAACCGAAATTTCCAAACTAAAGATGGAAGGAGGAAACATCGACGACTACAACGCCAAATTCGCCAACCTCGCCAATAAAGCCGGATATACCCTTAATGAGGAAGTAACCCTTAATCTATATGCTCAAGGGTTACCATTCAAACTCATGGAGAGTATTCTACGCCAACACCGACCAGTTAATTGGCAAGATTGGACAGAAGCAGCGGTAGAGCAACAGCGAATTTATAATCTCCTTCAAAGCCATTTGCGCAAGCCCATAGGTGGAAACAATCCTCGCCGCGAACAATGGCGTCGTAATATATACGCCAATAACAATCAAAACCCCAATGCCATGGACATTGGAAGAACCCGTGCAAGAGCAACCATGACCGAGGCAGACAAGCAACGCTATCAACAAGAGGGACTATGCTTCAGATGCGGCAATAAAGGACATATTTCGCGCAACTGTCCTCAACGCCAAAATACCCAAGCATCTGTTGCAACAACCTCTTCCACTACTCCCTCAACTACACCCACTGTAGTTGCCACGGTCAAAGTAGAAGGAAATGCCAATATGAAAGCCTCGGACAAAGCGGCAGCTTACATAGCAGCCATGCAAGCTGACTCTGATGATGTCAAAGCGGCTCTTGAAGAACAATTGTTTGGGAAGCAGGGTTTTTCCAATGCTTGAACCCCGCGGCCTGGGCTAAAGCAATGAAGATTAGCGTGTACCATAGCAGATATCGATCTATGTGAATTCCAGTCTTATTTGAATCTGCACACACGACGGCCGAAAGACAAGTACTTATCGATTCGGGAGCAACAGACAACTTTATCAGTAAAAATCTGATAAATCGACTCAAGATTTCCACATTACTAGTGGCGAAACCTATCAAAATATGGAATGTAGACGGAACTCATAATCAAGACGGTGAAATCACACAATTTACTGATCTTGAGGTTACCACCGGTAATCAAACCAAGACGCTTAGGTTCCTCATTACCCACTTGGGATCCGACGAAGTAATTTTAGGATACCCATGGCTCACAGCTTTTGAACCTAAAGTACACTGGAAGGATGCTACACTCGACAAGGAATTCCAACCAGTGGTAATCACAAGTCTAGGATACGTGTCGGTCGCAAATCGAAGGATTATAACTGAAGAACAATGGGAAAAACAAGCTGAAGAAATTCCCGACGAAGTGGTACACCTATACAAAACCACGACAGCTTCGGAATTGGCACAAAAAGCTGCAGACAAAACAGTAAAGACTTTTGAAGAGAGAGTTCCCGAAGAATATCATCGCCATCGCAAAGTATTCGATGAAGAAAGCTCACAGCGATTTCCGCCACCACGACCCTGGGATCATGCCATCGATCTAATGCCCAACGCACCCGCCACTATTGACTGCAAAATCTACCCTATGACTCAAGTTGAAGATAAAGCGCTGGAAGAATTTGTCGATGAACAATTAAAGAAGGGATATATTCGTCCATCCAAATCCCCTTATTCTTCACCCTTCTTTTTCATCAAAAAGAAAGACGGCAAACTTAGACCAGTGCAAGACTATCGAAAACTTAATGAGTTAACAGTGAAGAACCGATATCCACTTCCCCTTATTCCTGAACTAATAGACAAAGTACGGGAAGCGCAAATATTCACCAAACTTGACATCCGATGGGGGTATAACAACGTACGGATTAAACCGGGAGATGAATGGAAAGGTGTGTTCAAAACTAACAAAGGGCTGTTCGAACCCTGCGTTATGTTCTTCGGACTTACAAACTCGCCAAGTACCTTCCAAACCATGATGGATACTATTTTCCGCGACCTAGTGGCACAAGGATGGGTGGTAATATACATGGACGACATCCTCATCGCAACACCCGACAATCTCAATACGCATCGACAACTAGTACATCAAGTACTAGACCGGCTTGATGAACATGATCTATATCTCAAACCGGAGAAATGCGTATTTGAAGTACGAGAAGTCGAATACTTAGGCCTTATTATCGGCCATGGTCAAGTAAAAATGGACCCGGTGAAAGTACAAGGAGTATGCGAATGGCCCACACCCATCAACCTTAAAGAAGTCCGCGGATTCCTTGGATTCTGTAACTTCTACCGTCGCTTCATACGAGGATTTTCGGCCATTGCACGACCCCTCAACGATCTCACCAAGAAAGAAACACCCTGGGAATGGACAAGCGCTAGGAATAAGGCTTTCGAAGAACTCAAAGCAAGAATTAGCGAAGCTCCAGTACTACAATGTCCAAAATTGGAAGTACCTTTTGAAATCGAAGTCGACGCATCTGGTTTCGCAATTGGAGCAGTACTAAACCAAGAAGGAGATGACAAGAAGATGCACCCGGTGGCATTCTTCTCGGAAAGTTTCACTCAAACAGAGCGAAACTATGACATCTATGATCGAGAATTGTTAGCAGTCGTCAAAGCCCTTAGGACATGGAGAACGTATCTTGTAGGATCCCCTCATATCATCACCATTCACACCGATCACGCCAACCTCATCTACTGGAAAGAACCAAGAAAAATCAGTAGAAGAGTTTGATGAACAGCACAGGTGAATGAAGCATATACTCACAGTGGACAAGAGGACTGTGGTGAGATATAGGCAACGCAGTGGCAACAGGGATCTTGCAGTAAGAGCAAAAGAGACGTCTGATACACAGTGATGAGAACTCGTCTTCATTAGAGAGGAAGACTACTAACCTGATACACAGTGATGAGAACTGTAGTATCAGGGTGTACATGATGTGCTACTTATACACTTTAGATACAATAGACCTTGTACTACAATAGAGGACAAGGAAAGCGTCATACAATAAGTAGAAGTACAATAAGCCCCTAATACAATAGTGGGCGAAACAAAGGAGTGTACTTTAAACAATAAGTACAAGGAATGTAGAGAACAAGGATATATCACAATAAGGATATAACAAAAGGAAAGTGCTAACGCGTACTACAATAACAAGTCCTTGTGATTGTTCTGTACATATGATGTCATAGATAAAGAAGTCCTAGATTGTAATGATCATAAAGATAATCTAATCTATATGAGTCCTGTATATCTAATCTATAGCAGTCCATTATCTGCATAAGTCCGTTGAGCCGCTAAGTGCGCACAGGTCACTTATCAACAGAGTTGCACGCAAATTCCAAGAACTACAAGAATACAATTTTGTCCTCAAACATATCAGCGGAACAAAGAACGCAAGGGCAGACGCACTATCAAGGCGAAGTGACTATGATGAAGTAGAAGAAGATAATGGCAATGTCACAGTACTCCCTGAAGAAATATTCATCAAATTAGCGGGGACAGAGGATGAATCAATCGAAGAACTCTCAATGTGGAGCGAACTAAACCATCATAATGATCCAAAACTCAAATGGATCAACGCCCACAATCTGTACCAAGACAATGTCGAAATGTGGTGTCACGAAGGAGCTCGAGTTGCCAATGTCGAGGGCAACATTGAACTTAAGAGGGGGGTAATTTCCCTTTTTCACGATCCCCCTCATCGCGGACACCCTGGAATAGCCAACACACATGCACTACTCAAAGAACGCTATTGGTGGCCACGACAAAAAGAAGATGTGGAAGAATATGTCAAGGGATGCGCAGTGTGTCAAGCAAACAAAATAAACACACACCGACAAAAACCGCGACTATTTCCCATCACAACGGATCCGGAAGCGCAACCGTTTGAAGTTGTTACCATGGACTTCATCACTAAACTACCACCGTCAAAAGGATTCGACACCATACTCACCATCACTGATCATGACTGTACGAAGGCGGCCATATTCATTCCCTGCAATGAAACAATCACGGCAGAAGGAGTAGCACAACTATACCTTCAACACGTATATCCTCACTATGGACTGCCGAAGAAGATGATTACGGATAGAGATCCACGCTTCATTTCAACCTATATGCGCAATTTGTGTCAAACACTAGACATCAAGCAAAATATTTCGTCAGCATATCACCCACAAACTGATGGACAATCGGAACGCACCAACCAGTGGCTTGAACAATATCTTCGACATTGGAGCAATGTTCAGCAAGACAACTGGGTCGACCTACTCCCTATCGCCCAGTTTGCACATAATAGTTGGCCCAATGCGACGACCAAACGATCCCCCTTCAAGTTGCTGATGGGCTGGACGCCGAGGGCCACAGGGAATGAAGAAACGACAAATGCACCTGCAGTAGACAAGAGAATAGAAGACATGAAAGAGGCAAGAAAGAAGGCGCAAGAATGTATCAACCATGCGCAAGTACTTATGGCGGAAAGAGGCAAACGCAACTTCACTCCGTACCAAGAAGGAGATATGGTTTGGCTGGAGGGCGTAAACTTACGCACTCATTACCCCACTTCCAAACTAGCGCCCAAAAGATACGGCCCTTTCCCCATCAAGAAGGTCTTATCTCAAGTATCATATGAACTAGACCTGCCAAGCCGGTGGAAGATACACCCGGTGATCCACGCCAACCTCCTGACACCCTATAAGGAGACAGCGTTACACGGGCCGAACTTCACCCGACCATTGCCGGAGCTTATCGACGGAGAAGAAGAATATGAAGTAGAGCAAGTTCTAGACTCACGCCGACAAGGCCGAGGACGCAAGCTACATTTCCTTATCAAGTGGAAAGGATTTCCCATGAGTGACAGTACGTGGGAACCTCGGGAAAATCTGACCCACTCTCAGTCCGCGATAACGGACTTCTATCGCCTACACCCTAACGCCGAAGGAGCGCCCAAGAGGACATAAAAGACAAAGACTCCTAGGCCAAGAATGCATCCTCATCACTCCCCACTTTGAACTCGAACCACTACTACCACTACTACCATGTCCTTTACTTCTGGCATCGTTCAAGACGAATATGAGTCTGTAGGCGAACGTCGCGCCTATCAGAACATAGTCGTCCCTACGGCACCAGTTCTGATCCAAACTCCCCCTCCTCTTATGATCAAATCCCCTGATATGCGGCGCACCCAGTTGCTCGAATCTGAAGTTTTGACTCCCACCTTCCAACCTTTTCCTTATGCACCACAAACTCCCCCTCCTGTATCCCCTACCCTCGTTGACTCCGACACCGCCATAGCTACGGCAGTGCAGGAAGAAATCGTTGGGCAACAGCCCGCACTAGAAGAAGACAATGGACTTATAGAGTTCATTGACTATAACACTGGGTCGGAGAACGAAGACAACGACGATGACCCCGGACTTCCATTTTTTCCAAATCTCCCGTCCTCCCCACGTTACTACCCACTCATGATCCCTAAATCTGACGAGGACCCTACTCGAGTGGTAGCGCCCTATATCTTTTACCATGACAACCATCAACAAGTCGTCGGATGTATGGGCAGAAACCAACCACCTTATGCAGAACCCGTCTATCTCTGCCCAGCCGACCCTCCTATCCGTCTCCCCATCCCTATTTCTAATGCACGTTTAGCCCAGTTTGACCGCGAACACCCAAGGTCATATGCCATTGATGAGGTAGTTCAAGACCTCGGCGACCCTTGCATCAAAGCGGAAGTCTCACGTCTTCGAGATGCGCTGCGAAAGCAAGTCGCATTGAACAAGCAAAAAGAAGATGTCGAAAAGCAACTGAATCAGTTGCAACGTGCAGCGTTCGACACGGATTTGGAGATAAATGGGATTAGGAAGAGGATGGAAAAGGCCGACGTGGTACGCACCCTTGCTGACAGATATGCCACCCTCTACCCGCTGCGAACCCGCGCGGATGTCCCTCAACTTGCCATTCGAACCCATGGACCTGTCGAATTCCCACAAGAGCATGAAGGTCCAGTACGTAGTCGCTATTTGTGCTGGAAGTGCGGCAAGACGGGCCACAAGAAGGTCAACTGCCCCAAGAATCGCCAGAAGCACTGTTGGTTTTGCGACAGTAACCAACACGTAGGAGCAGAGTGTATCTTCAGGAGGATTGTTACGTGTCTATCGGCACGTGACTCGACTTGAGTGACTTGAGAGGCGACACAACTGATAAACCACTTAGCGATATGACGGCCCTCTTCGGCACGTGATCGTGGGAGTATAACAGTAAGCCCTTAGTCATGGGACAATACTGACTCGAGGATGATAATGACAAGGCAGACTCCTATAGCGAGGAGCGCAAGACTAACTTCGATGGAGGACAAGAGAATAGAAGACCAGATAGATTCAAGAAGACCAAGCTGCGGACTACGGCGCAGCTCGGCTAACCTTATATACATATACACGAGGGCTTTAAAGCGCCTCTTGAAAGGTAGGTAACCAATCATGTACAGTATGGTTATCATAAGTGTCCGTCCGAGTCATATCGCACAAGCCAATCACATCCTCGTCCCTTATCGTACAGTACTGGGTTATCGGAACTGTTATCTGTGAGTCACATACCACTATCACATGTTACCGGTCCGGGGATACGAGCTACCCGGGATCCTGTATCGTAACATCACCCCCTTTTCAAGGAGGATGCCCACATCCTAATAGCCGCGTCCTCGATGGAATTCCTCTTGATCTGGTCGTTCCCAAAGTATCTCGGGGTCCCCGAGCTGTCGCCTTTCCCTTTCGAGTCGCGCAAGGGTGTCGGCACGATGGAGGCGGGCGGCGCATAGTGAATGTCGTCCATACAACACCGCGATCCCTTTCTCGAGTTCCCGGACGCGCTGCTCCAAGCGCTGCTGATCTTGCGTCAGCGCTCGGTATCGCCGGACTTCAGCGGGGATTGACTTATCTGATAGTGCCCGTAGGCACTGGTCTATCACCGGCTGCCTTCGGTATCCCCACTCCAGCGTCTTGAGCTCCTCTTCAGTATACTTCGGGGGTCGGGGTAGTACGGGCCTTGACGTGGCGTAAAATGGGGATGCGTATACGTGGTCCGTCCGGTCGGTTCCCATTAATATAATGGGGTCGTCGCTTTCGATAATTTGGTACCAAAGGGCGGGGCGACTGACCCCTTGGATGGTGAGCGGGCAGGGGATATAGTCCCTGCCTGCGTTCCTGGTCCATCCTACTGGGGTATCGGCGACGAACGGTTGCTTGAGGGGGTCGTCGACTAACTCCCGATACTTGTGTTGCATGATGGGCTCCCCATCAGTGGTGGAGGCGTGTGGGGTGTCGTCGGGTAAGTGCTCATATCTTCCGTAGGTGATGTGGGGGTGCTCAGCTGGGTAGAGATTGGTTTCCCGATCGACGTGTCCAAACTCTTGAGCCTGGACTCGCGCATTCGCTTGATTTCTGCGCGCCTCTTCAGCAGCTTCTCTCTCCGCGCGGCGCGCGCGTCGTCGAGCTGCTCGTTGGTCCATGCTTGCGCGGTGTACCACCATAGCTCGGCTGGCCTCTTCACCGTTGCTCGGAAGGCGGAGTCGTACCGGTACGGGCTCGGAGTCGCTCGTATCTTCTCCCACGATGAGAGGATCGTCCCGAGTTCCACTGCGATACTCCTCCGCGTCAGGAACGTTCCGCACTGTAAGCAGCCGGGGCTGTAGTGCACTTTCGGACAGTGTTGCCTGCGCAGGCCCGGGGAAGGCGCGCTCCACTGCGGCAAGTTCGTCTCTGGTAATTGGGGCAACCACCGTACCCTCGTCTTCTGCAGTTGCATGGACCACAGCGGCTCCTTCTCCTGCGCTGTGGTCTTCGTCGTCGTCGTCGATGGTTTCCCATCCGAGGGCGGCGGTGTTGCCGGTGTCGTGGACGCGTTTGAGCCTTCGTCGAGCTTCGTCGAGGGAGATGAGTCCCTCCAGTAACTCGGCCGAGAATACTTCTTCAGTGGTTTTAGTGGCATAGTAGGAGAAGTCCATAGAGGGGGTGTGAGATCGAGGGAAGTGAAAGGAGGGAAGGTGATGGGGCGACTCAGCAGTTTGGGCGTTCCTTATATGTGTTCTCGCGTCGGGGTTTGATTGTTCAAACTCCCTTATCTTGTCCTCGGCAAAGATATCGGCCCGGTTGACCCATTGGTTTTCCGAGTCGGGGTATCCGAGCCATTTGACTAGATACTGCCGCGTGCGTCTTCTGCCGAATAGCCGGGTGTCTAGAATCTTCTCGACCTCGTATTCTTCTTCTCCTTCCATGAGATCCGGTGGTGGTCATGTGAAATTTGGTCCGTGAATGGTAGTTTCGCGATAAGGCGTGAGAAGATCGATGTGAAACACCGGATGGATCTTCCACTGAGCGGGTAATTTCAGATGATAAGAGTACGGCGACATCACCTGGTCTACCATAAAAGGACCATGCCTCTTAGCTGCCAGCTTGGCACTTGGCTGACTTGTTTTGAGGTTGCGCCCATCTAACCATACCAGATCGCCGTTCTTGAATTTGGGCGTATCTTTATGTTTGACCCACAAGGTTTGGGCTTTCTTTATCAGCGATTGCGCCTCTTGTCGTGCCTCCTTCAATTGTTCCATGCGTGTCGTTATCTGAGGTATTGGGGATGGCTTATCTATGATGAACAGCACAGGGGTAGATGGAACTCATATTCACAGAGACAAGGTAGACTGTGGTGAGAATAGAGTAACGCAGGGAAGCAGGATCTAGCAAGTTGAGCAGATAGAGACGTCTGATACACAGTGATGAGAACTTGTCTTCATTTAGAGAGGAAGACTACTAACCTGATACACAGTGATGAGAACTGCAGTATCAGGGCGTACATGATGTGCTACTTATACACTTTAGATACAATAGACCTTGTACTACAATAGAGGACAAGGAAAGCGTCATACAATACGTAGAAGTACAATAAGCCCCTAATACAATACTGGGGCGAAACAAAGGAGTGTACTTTAAACAATAAGTACAAGGAATGTAGAGAACAAGGATATATCACAATAAGGATATAACAAAAGGAAAGTGCTAACGCGTACTACAATAACAAGTCCTTGTGATTGTTCTGTACATATGATGTCATAGATAAAGAAGTCCTAGATTGTAATGATCATAAAGATAATCTAATCTACATGAGTCCTGTATATCTAATCTATAGCAGTCCATTATCTGCATAAGTCCGTTGAGCCGCTAAGTGCGCACAGGTCACTTATCAACAATCTATCCAATCAGCACGAGGGTGATATCCCATGAGAAGTTCGAAAGGGGACTTCCTTGTTATCTCGTGGGGCCACGAGTTATGCGCGAATTCTGCCAGTGGCAGATAGTGGAGCCAATCTTTTGGTGGTAGTCAACCTGAAATCGCAGGTATTGTTCGAGCCATTGGTTCGTCCTTTCAGATTGTCCGTCCGTCCGCGGGTGGTATGCCGACGAGATGTTCTGTTCAATCCCCAGCTGTCTGCACAGCTCTCTTGTGAATCTTGAGGTGAATCGCGGATCCCGGTCCGAAATGATCTTCGTTGGGAGTCCATATCGCGCGAACACATGCTTGGCGTATAATTGGGCAGTTTCTTCCGCGGTGATATCCTCGGTGCACGGTATAAACACCGCCGCTTTGGTACAGTCGTGGTCGGTGACCGTGAGTATCGAGTCGTATCCTCCAGAGGACGGCAACTTAACGATGAAATCCATGGCTATCGTTTCGAAAGGTTTTGCTTCGGGTTTTGGGAAGATGGGGGAAAGGGGCGCGCGAATAGGTCGCGTGTTGACCTTGTTCTGCTGGCATTCCGCGCATCCCTTCACGTATTCGACTACGTCTTTAGTCATTCCTGGCCAGAAGTACCTTCTTGCCACAAGCATGCCGGTTTTCGTCATTCCTGGATGTCCGTAAACTGGGGGACGGTGGTGAGCATTGATTATGTCTCGTTTTTCAGGTACTCCCCCTGTCACGACGCGTCGTCCTTCTTTGTACCATACTCCATTAATCTTCATGAGGCGGTGCGCATTGATCCACGGTTGTATTTGCGCTTCATCTTGGGTGTACTCCGGTCCCGTGGGTTCTACGAGTGTAGCTGCGGTTGTGCGTAGAAACATGTGGTCAGGGAGTACTACCACTTGTTGGTTGTCGTTGTCTCCCGTGTTGTAGTCGCTTCTTCTAGATAGGGCGTTGGCGCGTTGTAAGGCCAGCCCGAGCGCTGAGCCCGAAACGGGACGTTCGACACAGCCACGTTTCTGGTGTCTCGTATTTTGCCTTCATCTGTACCTTACTCTTTTTGTTTAGCACTTCGCTCTGTTCCCCTTTCTGTGCTATCCTTTACTCTTTCCTTCCTTAGCCTAGTAGCTACAGGCTTCCTCTGTATTTAACCACTTGTTTTGTGCTGAATGAGAGGAGGCGAGTATTGCCCCATTTTTCCCCCTTCTTTATTTTCGAATTATCGTGCGTGAATTCGACTCGAGTCAGGCCCAAACGAGGGCACTCGAAATCGAATCTGTTCGTCATCTTTTGCTTGATCTCGCTGCATCGGACAGCATCACTTTGTCTTGTCTTGTCTCTCTCCCCCTCTCCCCCTCTTCCTCTCTCTTGGAGTGGAACACTATCCGCCTTCGAACTCACTAGGACCCTCACGTCCTTACAGCGTCCATTTGCTCGTCCTGCTACGTGCTTAATCTTTATCGGGTATTTGGAAAGCTCTACCACTTCCCTGGCAATACGTCTGTTAATGTTCTGGGGGCTCCGCCAGTATAACAGGTTTGCGTGATCTGAGTGGACGATGATGTCGTGCAGGGACCCAGCTAGTAGGGGTTTCCAGTGCTTGAGGGCCTCGACGATGGCTAGGAGTTCTAGGTCATACACGTGATAGTTGCGCTGGGCTGGGTCCAATGTTTTCGAAAAGTAGCCGATCGGATGTTTTTTGTTGTCCTGTTTTCGTTGTAGTAGGACTCCTCCGATGGCATACCCTGATGCGTCCACTTCTAGTTCGAATTGATCGGTTAATATGGGGTGCGCCAGTATTGGTTCTTGCGTTACTCGTGCCTTGAGCGTGTCGAACGCTACTTGTTGGTCTTGCCCCCATATCCATGCTTCCCCTTTCCTTGTAAGTATGTTCAAGGGTCGTGCATGGTGTGCGAAGCCTTTAATAAAAGCGCGATAAAAATTGCAAAAACCGAGAAAAGAGCGAACGTCCTTAACGGTTTTGGGGACGGGCCAGTCGCGAATGCCCGCAATTTTCGCAGGGTCCATGCGTGTTACCCCCTTTTCAAGGATTACCCCCAGGTAATCCATGGCGGGTGCATGGAACAGGCACTTCTCGAGCTTGAAATAGAGGTCGTGATCTTGAGCAACTTGGAGCACATCCCGTACTGCCGCGATATGGCCGTCGATACCCGAACGGGAAGCGATGCCGATGTCGTCCATATAGATGCGGATTGTAGTTCCTAGGGATTCATGCTTCAGAATGGTATCGCGGTAAATGAAGTTCATCATAGTCTGGAAGGTAGCAGGGGAGTTGGTCAGGCCAAAATACATAACCGTCGGCTCAAAGAGTCCATAGCGTGTTTTGAAAGCCGCCTTCTCTTCATCCCCTTCCTTGATACGGACGTTGTTGTACCCCCAGCGGATATCGAGTTTTGTGTATACGTCCGCGTTGCTCAGATCGGTTATGAGATCCGTGATAAGAGGGAGGGGGTATTGGTTTCGTACCGTGACGTCGTTGAGTTTGCGATAATCCTGTACCGGGCGAAGTTTGCCGTCCTTCTTTTTTACAAAGAAGAAAGGGGATGCATAGGGCGATTTGGATGGTCTTATGTATCCTTTCTTCGTTTCTTCCGTGATGAAGGCTTGCAGTGCTTCATCCTCTTGCCGCGTCAATGGGTATATTTTGCAGTCCAACGCGGTTGGCGCGTTGGGTTTTAATTCGATGGCGTGGTCCCATACTCGTTTGGGGGGAAACCAGCGCGACTCTTCTTCGCTGAACAGTTTTTTGTATTGACTGTATTGCGGTGGTAACACTGCTGCGGTTGTGTGTTGTTTTGCCTTGATTGCCAACTCCGTGGCGGTGGTCCGCACCGTACATTGTTCCTTGAGTTGGTGCATGACGAGGTTCTTTTCCCCACTCGTGAGGGGCTCTGTAGTGGCGGTGCTGATGATCGGTTGACGTGTTATACGGGGGTTTACGGACCGAATGACGACGGGTAGCATATCTTCGCGTATTGTGGCATACCTCCACGTGAATTGTGGTTCGAATGTGGCCAGCCATGGGTACCCTAGGACGATGTCTTCGTTTCCAATATCCGTGATAAGGAACCTCATTTCCTTATGAATTCCTTTAGTGCGTATGTCGAGGTCCACGTAATGGGTGATGGACCCCCCTTTGTTTTCCGTATTGTCAATATTCCATATTTTCCGGGGTTTTTCCAGGGGAACCAGTCCCAGCCCCATTCGTTTTGCGAATTTGTGGTTCATGAAGCAGTCAGTGGCTCCACTGTCCACTAGTGCTTGTATGTCGGCCATTGCGTGATGTGTGTGAGTTGAAACGGGGATGTGCATGGATCGAAAACGCGTAGTTACTATTACAACATCACGAGAATGTATTGCCCTCACCCAGGCCGCCGGGTTTAGGCACTTGAAAAATCCTCCCTCTCCCATATTCCTTTCATCACTATTTCTTGCACCTCGTCGTTTTTGTTGGCAATTGTCTGGAGTACCTGCGCTGCTTCTTGTTGCGGTGTAAGATTTGTTGTTGCCCAAACTTGTGCAGGTGGTTGCGGTACTTGTCGTTGTTTGCGGGGCTGTGTGCAGTCGCGACTGAAGTGTCCATATTTCTGACGGTTATAACACTGTACTCCCCTGGTGTCACGAGGCTGTCCTCGTTGGACGTATCCTCCCCTAGGTGCGTATCGCCCCCTCGATCCTTGGGTGTATGGTCGGAAATTTGGGTCATTTGGACTGAATTCCTTGGACCCTGCGACGGCCATCATGCTGTTATCGACTTCTCCTCCGCGTGCTCTTGCCCTAGCCGACGTATCCATTGCGTCTGGGTGTGTAAGGTGCGGGGGTGGAAAATACCCTCCTCGGTTCCCGGTGCGGCTCCGGTATTTCTCCAGATTCTTCTTCCCCTCGTTGAAGTGGTTTTGTAGATGGATGTATTGTTCCTGCCTTTTGAGGAGGGCCGCCTTCCACCCTTCGTAGCTTTGTGGGTTGTCGAGCGTGTAGCATTGCTCGTAGAGCTTGCGCGGGAGCCCTTTGGTGAACACGTTGATCACCATGGGCGAGTCTGCTCGATAGCCAGCACGCCGGACTAATTCCTCGAATCTGGACACGTACTTGTCGATATCCGTTCCTTGCATGTATATCCCTTCCTGTAATGTCATCCGCGCCTGCTCTTGTTCCAATGTGTTCGTGAACCGACGTTTGAAGCTTCGGTATACTGCTTCCCATATCCTCTCGTCGTTTTCGGGTATTCCGTTTGCTATTTGGAGTGTCAACCACCTGGTATGAGTGGTGATCCATTCGTTGAGGTCGTCCCCTTCTAGGAAGGTGAGGAATAGGATGGCACGCGAATACGCTTCGCGCATTGTTTGCGTGTGGCGATTCATGCCCCTGTATAGTTCCCATTTCGTGAGAAAGGTTTCAGTGGCCTTCCTGTCACCGCGAAAAATAGGAGGTGGCTGTCCTTGTAGTTTGTTATAGTCCCCCCTTCCATTGGGGTCAGCCCCTAGTGGGTCTCCGCCTCTACCACCTCCTCCGCCTGGCGGTGGTGGTCCTCCTCCGGGTGGTCGTCGTGGGGGTATTCCTCCGGGGTAGCGTCCAGGAGGTCCTCCTCCTCGCAGGATGTTGGCGGGTACTCCTTCGCCTTCTACACGTTGTCTTGCCAGGTAACTCCATACTCGGCTCTGTCCTCCGTCCGATGGAGGGTCGGCCTGATCGGGTCCGTACATTCGTTGGTTTGCCAGTTCGTCGAGTGTCAAGTGGTGTCCGGTATTTGGGTCAATAACCCGTTCTTCTGGCCGAAGTGGCGTCGGCGCTCTTTCTTGTTCTCCTTGTAGTCTTCGCTCTGCCAATCTATCGGCGAGCCTGTTTTCTTCTTCGGTGTACGTGCGTGTTTCCGTTGCCATGACTGCTGGGGATCGGATAGCGATCTGCTCTGCTTGTGCAGCTAAGGAATTAATACGTATCTCGTCAAATCGTCGTCTCTGCTGCTCTTCCTCGGCGTCGGGTCGATCTCCTACTTCGTCTTCTGTTGTAGTTTGATCGGTGTCTTCTGCTTCTGATGGTGCTGGTGCACTGTCGTCTTCTACTCCGTCTATCGGACCCCACTGGTCTCGATGTACTACTTCACTTCGTAGAATGTTGCAGCCGTATTCTGTTCCTGTGGGTCGAAGTACGTCCCACCGTTCTCTGCGAGGGCTCCAGGCAATTTCTGTCCAGCACGTATGTTCGAAATTGAACTCAACTGGGTAAACTCTCGATGGTCTCATGGGTATGTCTACCCAATATCCAGTGACGTTGTCGACTGTTCCCCACCACGCGTTTCCGAGATAACGGATGGGAACGTTTCGATCTCCCCTTCTTTCGATTGAGTATTGTGCGAATACCCAACTATCTGCAGTTGTTTCGGTCGCCACGGTGGGAGCTTGGTCTTAATGTTACGTGTCTATCGGCACGTGACTCGACTTGAGTGACTTGAGAGGCGACACAACTGATAAACCACTTAGCGATATGACGGCCCTCTTCGGCACGTGATCGTGGGAGTATAACAGTAAGCCCTTAGTCGTGGGACAATACTGACTCGAGGATGATAACGACAAGGCAGACTCCTATAGCGAGGAGCGCAAGACTAACTTCGATGGAGGACAAGAGAATAGAAGACCGGATAGATTCAAGAAGACCAAGCTGCGGACTACGGCGCAGCTCGGCTAACCTTATATACATATACATGAGGGCTTTAAAGCGCCTCTTGAAAGGTAGGTAACCAATCATGTACAGTATGGTTATCATAAGTGTCCGTCTGAGTCATATCGCACAAGCCAATCACATCCTCGTCCCTTATCGTACAGTACTGGGTTATCGGAACTGTTATCTGTGAGTCACATACCACTATCACATGTTACCGGTCCGGGGATACGAGCTACCCGGGATCCTGTATCGTAACAAGGATGAATGTAGTCGACCTCCTCAACAAGCAAGACCCATCTACGCGCCCTCGCTATTGTGGCAAGTGTTTTAACAATTACGCCACGCATGAAGAGTACAATTGCCCCAAGGCAGTTGCGTGCCGCCACTGCGCCGAGCGAGGACCCTACAGATTCCTCAGGACTCATAACTGTCCCCAGGACCGACAACCTACTCCACCTGATGGCGACAACTGGGACCTTGGCAGCGAGTACAGAGGGTCGAACTAGAAGTTGAGGCAACTTCACATCAAAAGGGGGGGTAATGTTACGATTCCGGACACTTTCTTTACTTACATACTTACTTTGACTCATCCCCATCCATATTCGTACAAGTGCCGGACTTACATGATACTGATTACGCATATGACTCATTGCTGACTGATGACTTGTTCTATGGCCTTCTATGGCGTTCTATTTCTGTTATCACATGTACTATACGATGACTCATTCCTAGGACCCGGATCCTAGGATCGCACCATCTGTTTGTGACTCTTTGGTGCTGTACTAGTATATAAGTCGCTCTCTACTTAGCTTGTACAGTAGACTCGACTTCTTCTTGAATCACATCATACTTCAGTCTCACAGACCCTAGAGGGATTCCTTTCAGAGGATACCTTTAGTTGAACGTGCGGGCCTTCGTCTTTTGCCTCGCCTCTGTTATTCAGAAGGACCTTCGAGTCACTTCCTTTCACTCTTGTTGAGCCCTGCTCCAAGTAGTATCACCGAACTTAGTTCTTGATCGAACTATCGACTTCTACCGAACTTGACTTAGTCACACGTCGCACGACCGCCCGTGTGAGCGTAACAGTGCAAGCCCTTAGCAAAACCCGAGATCCTAACGCCATGGACGTTGGACGAGCTCGAGCCAATGTCACAATCACGGATGCTGACAAGCTCCAGCTTCAAAAGGATGGCAAATGTTTTAGATGCCGTGAGAAGGGGCACATCGCGCGTAACTGTTCACAAAAAGGCGCGCGCGCGGCTTTATCCACAACCACCTCATCGACTTCCACGGCTTCAAGTGTACCAACTCCCACCATCTCTTCTGTCACCATACAGTCTAATCACGTACTTTCGGTTGAAGAACAGGCAGATGCTCAGATCGCAGCGATGAAGGCGCAGAGCCAAGAAGTGCGCGATTTGATGGTCGAAAAGTTATTCGGAAGAGAGGATTTTCCCGACGCTTGAACCCGGTGGCCTGGGCTAGAGCACTCAATCTTAACGTGTACCATAGCAGATATCGATCAATGAGAATCCCAGTATTGTTCAAATCTGCGCACGTGACGGCCGAACGACAAGTCCTGATAGACTCAGGAGCGACAGATAACTTCATATGCTCGACTCTACTTAAACGACTACAAATCTCGACGCGGACTTCTACCAACCCCATCTGGATATGGAATGTAGATGGAACCCACAACCAGGATGGCGCCATCACACAATACACCGACCTCATAGTACGAACAGGAAAAGAAGAAAAAACACTTCGTTTCCTAATAACAAACCTAGGAAGAGACGAAGTAATTCTGGGATATCCGTGGTTCACGGCGTTCGAACCCAAGATCAGATGGGGAGATGCAACACTTGACAAAGAGTGGCAACCGGTGGTCATCACTAGCCTGCACTTGTCTGACGAAGCCACGCCCATGGAAGCTTCCATTCGGGCGTTGGAGACGTATGAACTAGACGAAGAGGCATGGGAACAATTGATGGATGACGAACAAGAACCCCATATCGCGATGCTGCGAAAAACCACCACCGCATCAGAATTGGCGCAACAAGAGGCGTTAAAAAGGCCGCAGAAAACATTTGAAGAGATGGTACCTGCGGAATATCGACAACATGCCAAAGTATTCTCAGAACAGGCCTCTAACCGCTTCCCACCTGGACGACCATGGGACCACGCTATCGAGTTACTACCAAACGCCCCATCCACATTAGACTGCAAGGTCTACCCGTTAACGCAAGACGAAGGAGTAGCGCTCACGACATTCCTCACTGAGCAACTCGAAAAAGGATATATTCGAGTGTCAAAATCGCCTTATGCATCCTCCTTTTTCTTCATCAAGAAGAAAGACGGGAAGCTACGGCCGGTCCAAGATTACCGACGCCTCAATGACATTACTGTACAAAATCAATACCCCCTCCCTTTAATACCGGAGCTCATCGACCGGATATGGGGAGCACGCTTGTACTCGAAGTTGGATATTCGTTGGGGATATAACAATGTCCGTATCAAGGAAGGCGACGAATGGAAAGCAGCGTTTAAGACCAACCAAGGACTCTTTGAGCCTTTGGTAATGTACTTTGGGCTCACCAACTCGCCATCGACATTTCAAGCAATGATGGATGATCTCTTCCGAACCCTAGTTTCAACAGGAGAAGTAATCGTCTATATGGACGATATTTTAATCGCGACGCCCGACGATTTACCCCATCATCGAGCAGTATTACATGAGGTACTACGAATTTGCGAAGAGCAGGATCTTTACGTCAAACCGGAAAAGTGCATATTCGAAGCGCACCAGGTAGAATACCTAGGACTTATAATCGGACACGGGACCATTCAGATGAACCTGGTCAAAGTCCGAGGAATTCAAGAATGGCAACCGCCGAAGAACCTTAAAGAAGTAAGAGCCTTCTTGGGGTTCTGTAACTTCTACCGAAGGTTCATCCAAGGATTTTCCGCAAAAGCAAGGCCGCTTCATGACCTAACAAAAAAGGAAGTGATGTGGCAATGGGGACAAAAACAACAAGACGCGTTTGAAGCCATCAAAGGATGTATCGGTGATGAACCAGTACTTCTTTTCCCCAACTTGGAAAAACCATTCGAGTTAGAAGTGGACACGTCCAACGTCGCAATTGGAGCGGTGTTAAACCAAATGGGCTCAGACAAGAAGCTACATCCGATCGCGTTCCACTCCGAGTCCTTAAGCTCAGCAGAACGCAACTACGACATCTATGACCGCGAACTACTGGCAATAGTAAAGGCGTTGCAAGCCTGAAGAACATATCTGGCAGGGTCTCCTCACAAGATTATCATCCACACTGACCACGCCAATCTCCAGTACTGGAAGGAGCCAAGAAAGATTAGTTGACGAGTCGCTTGAGAATTCCTGGAATTATCAGAATACGATTTCATCCTAAAACACATTCCAGGATGCCGTAACGGTCGAGCAGACGCTCTATCCCGAAGGACCGACCACGGAACGGGGGAAGAGGATAACAATAATGTTGTTGTCCTTCCAGCCGAACGATTCGCACGCACAGTTGAAGTGTCCATGCATGACATGGACATTTGGACTCAAATCTCGCAAAACCTCGACGAGAAAGACGTCTTATAATGGGTGGAGCCATATAATTTGAAGAAGTTAAATGGCTTATGGTGGAAGGGGGAAGCCCTTGTCATTGTCGGGGACAACGATCTTAAGCGGGGGGTAATCACCTTTTTCCATGACACTCCCAGCATGGGACACCCTGGAATTGCTAACACCTATAAACTGTTACGACGAGATTACTGGTGGCCCAACATGCGAAAAGACGTAGAAGAATACGTCAAGGGGTGCGCGACGTGCCAATCCAATAAAATAAATCCCCATCGACAAAAACCACACCTATTCCCCATAACTACAGATCCCAATGTGGAACCATTCGAAGTTGTCTCCATGGACTTCATCACAAAATTACCCCCATCCCAAGGCTATGACTCCATCCTCACCATCACTGATCACGATTGCTCGAAGGCAGCAATTTTCATACCGTGTAATGAGTCAATATCGGCCGAGGGAGTGGCGAAGCTATACCTCCAACATGTTTACCCTCATTATGGAATTCCGCGTAAACTAATCACGGACCGAGATCCCCAGTTTACATCAGCCTTTATGAAAGGGCTGTGCGCGACACTGGGGATTCGTCAGAACATTTCGTCCGCCTACCACCCGCAGTGTTACGATTTCTTGCCTTGCGACGCACTGCTAAGGGGACTTCTTACCATTTTCCCTGAAGTTGACGCCACGCGTCCCTCTATCCTGGATTCCTATCTTTGCGACTCTTTCCCCTGCTTCATACAACTTGTCTCGACTCCCGCACACCTCGTACGTCATGGACAGCTTTGTCTTTGTCATCTTTGCTATCTTTCCCCTCGACGTCACCCTACATCCAGACCCCTCACATGTCTGCCTTTATGGACAGCTTCACTTCCTTATCTTTGACTTCCCTCCACACCTGACGTCCCTTGTGATCCCCTTCTTGACTGATAGGCATTGCGCCTTTACTATACATTGATTGTTGCTTTCTATGATACGTTCTGTGATGACCCATGACTGCATACTATACGCCATGTATTGGCTGCCACTTGGTCCTCTGACCACCACGCATCACTGATAGTTGACTCATGACCCTGTCTTATCTCTGACGCCATACGATACCTGTCGCGCTCATGTGTTCCTCATAGCGCCATCTGTTTACCTACTATGTTGCCCTGTTGTTGTCTCTTTGGGGCTTGTACTAGTATATAGGTCGTAGTCGGACTGGCTTGTACAGCAGTTCTGACTTCTTGTGTAATACCACATCAGTACTCACGAACCTGTCCTCGACTTGCCTTTGCACTTAAGTCCTTTGCTCGCCTTCGTGCCTGAGCTCTGTCTTCTCTGACTAAGGTTGATAAGCTCTCGAAGCTCGATCAACTCTTGTTCATCACCGAACTGAGTCCTAACCGACTCGCTCTACCAGAATCCCTGACAGTTGACTTCGAAAGTACACGTCGTACTTAACGCCCCTGTGGTGGCGTTACACGCAGACAGACAGCCAGTTGGAGCGAACCAACCAATGGCTTGAGCAATATCTCCGACACTGGAGCAATGTACAACAAGACAATTGGGCGGAAGCGCTACCAGTGGCACAGTTCGCTCATAACTCATGGCCTAATGCAACAACGAAACACTCCCCATTTTCTCTTATCATGGGTTGGGAACCACAAACGACATGGACCCCGAAACCCACGGCATCCCCATCGGTAGACCAACGATTAGAAGAAATGGTCATCAGGCGACAACATGCGCAAGATTGTATCAAACACGCGCAACAACTGATGGCAGGACGAGGGAAGACCCGCTTTATCCCCTATCAAGAAGGCGCTCAAGTATGGCTAGAAGGGACGAATCTTCGGACCTTTTATCCAACCGCAAAGTTAGCACCCAAACGATATGGTCCCTTCCAAATCAAGAAGGTCTTATCGGACGTCTCCTATGAGCTAGAAATACCGAAGACCTGGAAGATCCACCCCGTGTTTCATGCTAACCTTCTTACACCATATAAGGAGACGGAACTGCATGGAACCAATTTCACACAACCACCACCTGACCTTATCGAGGGAGAAGAGGAGTTTGAAGTAGAGCGCATCCTACAATCAAGGTTGTATGGCCGAGGGCGCAAACTTCAATTCCTAGTCCAATGGAAAGGTTTTCTCATGAGTGACAGTTCGTGGGAACCCCTAGAAAATGTACGACATGCAGCTGACCTTATCGCTGACTTCTATCGGCAACATCCTACCGCCGAAGGGGCTGGACGAAAGATATAAAAGACCACTTGCCGACACCACACATTATGGCCTCACCATCCATTATGTCTACTCCCATTGTCTCTACCGTTCCCCATCGTCGCCCGTCTGAGCTTATCCTCGAGAACCTCACTGTCCCCTCTCAAGAGAAGGGACTACCTACCTTCTCACGAACACCAGAAACTCCGTACTCCATCATTAACAACAGATCCCCTATCCCCCTGCTGAAGCTAGCCACTGAGGCACTCGCATCCTCACCACCGTTACCACAGTCGCCACCACCATTAGAACCTGATCCCGTAGTACCATCTCGAGCAGTTCCCCAGGAACCATTCCCAGCAGCGCTAGACCACACATTCACACCCTCAGTCACTGTTGAAGAAGCAACCCCTGACCCCATGAGAGCCTTGTTAGACGATGAAGACGAAGAAGCCGACCCTGACTACCCCGGTATACCTTTTTTCCCAAATGACCTCACGCAACCAACCTTTTTCCCTCTTATGATTGGGGAAGAAGGGCGAAAGGAGGTCGCCAAATACATCTACTACCGGAAGCATTATCAAGAGTGTGTCGGAACCATGGGGAAAGGACAGCCTAGCTACGTGACGCAGGTCTTCTTACGAACTGTCTATTCTAACCGACTACCGCAAACGGTGACAGAAAACCAAATCAACCTTTTCCATCCCCACGATCCTCGAAGCCTCATTCTCGATGAAGTTCTTAACGAACTTCATGACCCAAGACTACATGCTGACGTTTCAAGACTGTGAGAGTGCTTAACGCGAAGGGACGCCATTACGACGCGTCGCGCCGACCTGAGAAGGTTGGAAGCAGAGGCGACCCGTGACCAGTTCCATCTGGACATGGAGTTCGCAAGCGTACGAAAGCGGCTCCAGTATGCGCGAGCAATCCCCCTTTTTTCAGATAAGTACGCTGAAATCACAGCAAAACCCATTCGACCCCGACACGCTGAAGACTCGATGCCCCTCCCACCAAGAGTGGGGGGGCCATGTGAGATGCCACGACTGCAGGGGGAAGGCAAGAGCAAGAAGCAGTCCAAGAAGTGCTTCATGTGCAAGTCCGCTGACCATTTGATCGCGCAGTGTCCTCGTCGAATGACGATGTACGCATGTGCCTATTGTGGTAGCGACAATCACAACATCCAGTCATGCCTTATTCGACGAGTGTTGGCCATGGCACCCCGCTATGAAGAGCCTTCTGACCGACCCCGTTGGTGTGGGAAGTGTCTTCACTTTGATGCCAGACACGACGAAATCGACTGCCCCATGTACGAGTTATGCCGAAAGTGTGGAGAACGAGGCCGCCATCTGTTCTTACGGTGACACACTTGCCCTGTTCCCCGCAGCCCTACCCCCACAAACGATGTCGACGCTGACGTTTATGACTACGTCGGCAGTAACTAGTCAAAGTTGTGGCAACTTCGATTCTAACGGGGGGGTAATGTTACAATTCCCGCATGTTCCTATTCCAGTGTATCTTTCCCTTACTTCCTTTTCCTTTTTCCTTCATGACGCCATTCTGTCCCTCTCATCTTCCGATTAACTTGTGACTTGTTTACGGTTAGGATCCGGTCAGATTCCAGTCTCGGCCTTTATCTCGCGCCTACCGCATGATCGTACCATTGGTAGGTTTACGACTTTTAGAATCCGCTGACGACGTCAGAGTCCCGTGTGACTCCGCAGAAACTACTAGTACTTTTGATATGACGTATAGTACGATAAGCTCACTAGGACCCGTATCCTAGGATTGCATCATGTGTTTGGCCTAACCAAACACCGTGTACTTGTATATAAGTCGCGTACTACCTAGCTTGTACGGTAGTTCTGACTTCTTGTGAAAAACCACATCAGTACTCACGAAATCCACCTTTGGCTTGTCTTTGCACTTAAGCCCTTGCTCGCCTTCGTGCCTGAGCTTCGTCTTCTCTGACTAAGGTCGATAAGCTTTCGTGGCTCGTTCGACTCTTGTACATCCCCGAACTGAGTCTTAACCGACTCGCTCTACCAGATCCCTTGATCGTTGACTTAGAAGTACACGTCGTACTTAACGCCCCTGTGGTGGCGTTACAATATCACACTTTTCCCCAACGGGATTACAACTCTCTCGCGTGTTTCAGGAAAAGAGCACAAGGACATGTGCCGATTCCTTCTTGGTCTGGTAGTCGACCTTCATCTTCCTGGTGGGCAAGTTGCATCACGTGTGCTCAGAGCTGTGCGCGCGCTCCTCGACTTTGTCCATCTGGCCCAGTATCCTTCACATACAACTGAAACGCTCGATCATCTTGAGCAGTCCCTCGCTCGTTTTCATGAGAATAAAGCCATTTTCTTTGACCTTGGTGTGTGCAACCACCTGAACATACCCAAATTCCACAGCTTACTTCACTATGGCCGGTCTATCACGTTTTTTTGGCACCACTGACAACTACAACACAGAGCAGTCGGAACGCTTGCACATCGACTTTACAAAGGACGCGTACCAGGCAACTAATCATAAGGACGAATATGCTCAAATGACAGCTTGGCTGGAGCATCACGAGAAGATACAAATCCACTGTGCGACCATCAAAAGGCGGCAGCAGGGTCATCTGGCAAGCATACTGACTTCAATGCCAATTGGGCCTTTGCAAGTCAGTGCGCAGTATCTCAAGATGGCCCAAAATCCCACTATCAAAGCCATCACATTTGGAGATCTAGCAATGAAGTATGGCGCGATCGATTTTCAAGATGCACTGGCCGACTTTATTGCTCTGACTAACTACCCAGACGCCTCGGTGGCCATGCTGCGCACTCGGGCAGCTGACACACTAATCCCATTTCAGTCGCTGCCCGTCTTCCACAGAATGAAATTCACTTCCAGCAGCAATCCCGAAGACTCAGAAATTGTGGATAGTGTGGTGGTCCGGCCGGAGCAAAGGGATGCACGTGGGTGCATAGTGCCGTCACGGTTTGACACTGTACTTGTGCGGGGTAAACATCAAGATGTGATGCACGGAACTAATGGTGCACCATCAATTCTATCACATTGTCTGCAGGCAATTAACCGGATGCCAGGTAACCGAATAGCACAAATTCGGGTAATCTTTCAAATACCGACCCAAGTCACCTGCAGCGTTTTTCTCAATGACAACGCCCCAACTTATCTTGCCTACGCAGAGTGGTTTTCACCACTATCTCAAACTCCAGATGGCAACCACCATATGCACAAGGTGTCCAGGTTGGCAGTAGGTGGCCGCTGGCGTGCATCAGTCATTCCTGTGAACAGTATTATTGGTAGTGTCCATCTAATTCCACGCTTTGGACCGGCCACTCCTAGGGACTGGAACAGCTTCTCGGTGCTTGAACTTTGTGATACTTTTTATGTGAATCCATTCAGTAATCGGGATAACTATCTCAGATTTGGGTAGCTAGTTACAATAATTTACACATAAGGTAGACGGTAATGAGTTATGTGACATTATTGACAACTATTGACGTGTTATCTTAAATATTTCGGTTATCACTAATTTGGATGGGTGTTATCTCTCGCTAGCGCGGGAGGTTTTTCCTGATGTGGCCGTCCGTGTGTGAGATGTACCACATTTGTGTCGTGAAGACAAACGAGGGTCACCTAAAGTGGACCCGCTTGACATCGAGCCATTCTGCATTTCCACGAGACACCTGCGCACAACAGAACGACGGCCATCGAAGGACTGTGAGGGGGGGTCTAACAAAGACTGGCCATCAAACGAAGATGCAAGTTCTGAATCTTTGCTTATGTTAATATGGTTTCCTTGGCTAACTGAGATCACGGAGGCTGCGAGAACCTTCCGCCGCCCCAGTTGTGAATGATTTCCGAGTGATGAAGGTGCTACTGTGCGTGGATGAGGTGTCCCGTGGAAGAGGGGGAAGCCCACGATCGCGGGAATTGCGAGACTGAGGATGGAGTGTCTGGGGGTGTTAGGACTTGCTCGCTAATGGGATTGGGCAAAGGGGAGGTGGCAAGAACCGGTTGAGGAGAAACACCTATTCGAAGGGACCCCTTGAATTCTGCTTTGGTACGCTCCTAACGTTGGCATCACCTGTCATGGTGTTCAGGTACACCAGCGCGCTTTGTACGTCGCCCATGACAGTACGTACAAGTGGGTGCCCAAACGCCTGTCTTCTCGAGGAAAGAACAGCCTCCTCGAATATTACCTGATCATCTGATGCACTTTCGGATTTATCAACTACACACATTGTAAGACACAGCTCGAGCGCTGAACCTGAAATCGCCATTTCAGATCTACATTCACACGTTGCCATGAAATCGCCATTTCAGATCTACATTCATATGTCGCCATGAAATCGCCATTTCAGATCTACATTCACACGTCGCCACATCCGCTTCGCCCATCGCTTTCGCCCATCACTTTCACCCATCACTTTCGCCCATCACTTTCGCCCATCTCTCACTCTCACACACTCTCTCACCCTTGTCGCTCGTTACCCACTCGCACACACCCAAGCCCCAACGGACGCCGACGTTGGTTGCCTCGCAAACGGCCACCTCGGAGACAGACAGGCAGCGCGTTTCCGCGCCTCGTGCATCCATCGCCACTCCGCCTTCGTCGCATCGCCCACGATCTCGCCCTCTTCACCAACTTCCATGAGCTGTCAAGAAGATCCACTCATCGATCGCCTCGGCCACGCTGCGCCTTGTGTCAGCGCGCGCGCCACCTCGGCCTCGGTCTCGGGTCTTTCTTTTCGGCTCGTCTTCGCGTTCTCTCTCGCTCATCTCCCTATGTCATCTCTTATCACTCTCCCTTACCTTAGCTTGGTAGCTAGAGGTTTCTTTTGTTTGAAACCTTACTGTCTGCTGAATATACTAAAGGGAGCGCTCGTGTCGCCCCAGTTCTCTCTCTCTCTTTCGAATTCGCGTGAACTCCGTACGAGTCAGGCCCAAATCTCGAAATCGAAACTTGCTTGTTGTTATCTCGCTCGGTCTCGCCGCTTTGGACGGCAATCGTTTCTCGTCTCGTCTCGTCTCGTCTCGTCTCCCTCTCCTCCTCTCCCCTTCTCTCTCGGAGTGGAACCCCTCCGCCTTTGAACTCACACTAGGATCCCTCAGCGTCTTTACAACGCTCTGGGCTTTCATTTTATTTTTATTTTCTTGGCGGGCCTGATGAAAGGGGACTTTCAACGGTTTTGCATGGCGCTTCTTCACACGACTCCGTCGGTCCACAGAGGCCGAGCGCTACCAAGAGCGCTACCAATCGACGGGTACATACAAGCAGCGTCAACCTTCTCGAGCCTCCAAGGTTCGTATCGCCACGTTAAGTAGGTAGAATTGTTAGGTAACCCTAGTTGCTATCCTTCGCTACCTAATGCATCACCTTTGCAAAACAAAAAAAAAAGTCAGCGTCAGCCCTCTCTTCGGCCACCCTTCCCTACCCGGGCCGTTCCTTCCCTGTCATACTCCCCCCAAACCATCCCATCCCGCCGTCATGCCGCCGAAATTTATTTCAGAACCGTGTGAGGAAGGTGCATAGAGGCTGGTTTTTTTTTAAATAAAAAAAAGGTGTATACAATACAGTACAGTCTCGCTGACTCGGACTCTCCGCACCATCCTCGACCTTTGCCGCTCGGTTGTATATAAGTGGCCGTGGGAGGTGACTGCACGGTGGAGGATACGCGATGAATTGATTCTCTAGGATGGGCCAACCAGCAAGAGGCGTTATAGTGTCGATACGCTTTAGAAAGAATGGCGATGATTGAACGGCATCGGATTTATTGAATATAAGTCAACTACCACACAGTGACCGGCCAGGAACGGTCCCAGAAACGCGGCCCAGTAGAAGACCTAGGAAGGGAAAGGGCAGAGGTGAAGGCAAGCGAGTGCCGAAGTGAGTGAGGCAAAAACCGTTTTGGGCCCGAAGACTTCGTGTCAAGGGAAGAAGGGTTTCGACCCGCACCGTTGCACGATCAAAGTATCGGCAGCTCAACAAGGCGTGAGAACGATACGATCACGCTGGAACGCCCTCGATATTTGAGATCCAGGACATGTTGGTGGATGACTCCGAGTCTACACATTTGATATTCAGAAGAACCTATCCCTTCTTGGCAAACGTAGACTGCCTGCACGACTTTATTAAGACAAGAACCGGGACTAGTTTTCCGAGCGCACGTGAGGACCGCGCTTCAAGTACGGGTTCACGCGAAGAGAAGGGAGACAACTTATTAGCATTAGGGGCTCCTTTTGAGTTCCTTTTTATACTACTCGTACATGTAAATAACTTTGTAAAGTAATCCGAGGAAGCGTCACCTTGCTACAGTAGGAACAGCCGAGAATCGGAGCGCTTGAATCAGTAGGTAGTACACACACACGCGCGCGCGCGCGCGAGAACACAATAGTATATGCCGGATCACCGGCTAACAAAATCCAACCGCGAACGCCGTAAGCCTGGCTGCGAGAAGCAAAGGCCGTGATCAAAATACCATAAATAGAAAGGGAAACATCATCTATTCCTACCAATGATAACGACATCACTTACAGTAAACTGCATATAAATACGAATACCCTCTCACCTGTGATGACAGCTCGACCACGAGTAGAAACTCTCCTTTCGTCAACGGTATCGTACGTCCTCAATGGCCAACCCGTCATCGTACCTTCATACCCCATATTCCCAAAATGATCCTGCGCGGAGCGTTGAGGTTAGTGTGTTGTCTCCTCAGACTTCAGGTATCAACTACTTGTCACATCTCACTCTCTAGGTCCATCCCCGAACTGACGGCATACCCTTGCAAAACGGGGATCGACCCGACGTGAATCATGCCAAGCTGTACCATGGTGGGAACTACAATTACGGACACTGGGCCCAGTACTGTGACAATGCGTTACATCAGGGCCCATCACCACCTCCAGTTGTGGTAGGTCATCGGATCGGGTATCGGCGTATTCCATATTCCACTTGCTGATGTCAGCTTCTCTGAAGAACTTGGAACACACTTATCATAAGAATGCGAATATCAATTACCTCCCTCACGGAAATGACCAAGACAACCTTGTCGCCTCTGGCCCATCCAACATGGACCACACACAGTCGGCCCACGTGCGTTCTCTCTTTCGCTTTTAGTCACAGTATATTGACGGTATGTCTGACTATGCACGCACCACAGGAATTGCTAGACGGTAGTGTTGGAGATAACTTGCATCCTATTCCGGACTTTGCGAATTCCTCCTCCCAAGGTGTTCCTGATTCTCCCTCTTCCGGGACGTCAGCCATGGAAAGCTTAAAATGCCTTGCCGATCGCTACCTCCACGATCCCGGCACACGCATCGACACGCTTCGCATGGGGTTGAGCCCCTCCGGAGGCCGGTTGAGGGTGACGATCATGTTTGACATCGACGTCTGAGGAGACGTTGCTGTGATACTGCTCCACAACGGGCCGCATTATGGCTTTGTAAATTGGTTTTGTTTTCTTACGTGTCTGTCTTGTCTCCACTTTCACGTCTGCACGGGTACGCTTACTCTCGACTGATGGCAACTTTCAATGCCATCTCGAATGTATGAATACCATGTCATCGGTAGAGGATAACTATTCAAAAATTGACAAGGAAGAACCTTGCTCAACCTCTACTTTTCTCTAGAAATACAGCGATTGTCCGCCCTTCACGAATTCTATTTGATTGAGGGATTATACTATTAAGCGCCAAGTTCGGGGCTTGGAGGCCTCACCATACAATCCGACTGCGCGACCTGACTGACCACCATCGATTTCCGAAGGGCCTCGACACACTAGCTCGGGGTAACAGTAGACCATCCCTCGTAGTACCATATGTGGGTTCCGAATTACCTAGCCAATGACAAGAAGGTTTTCTACTTGTTATTATTTATCTCCACCTCTTTCATTCTCTTGGTGGTGCGAACGAGAGTGAGTACAACAAGTCATGCAAGATGAATGTCGACGAACTTCTGACGAAAGTAATTTGGCAGACTCAGCGGCGCATACTCCCGGACCGGCTGGAGCGGTGAACGCGTTTACCACCAAATCCGAGATACTTCCGAGATCTTGATCCTTGATCAAGTCGAGTTTGCTTGGGTCTCGACTAGCGTAGTTTTTTTCTCTTCATCACATTTAAATATTTTGTAGCCTTCATGCATCAAGTACAGTATTCACGCACTTCTAAACGAGGTAGCTTGCTTACCTCATCCCCTATGTCCTATCGATGGGTATCGCACCCCGCGCTTACTGTAATGTCATCGTTGTGTCCTAGGGATATTTCGGGGACTATCTGTCAGCACACGAGGCGTCCCCCTTGGGCATTCGCTCGTAATCCATGCACCCGACCCGCTTGCCATTTTCCCGTTATCCCATAACCATCCAACCAGCTAGCTTCAATCGCTCCCATGTCTCACGCTCAAGTCCCACATACTGCCACCACTCCCACGAACTTTGATACAATCTTCAGGGTCGCTTTGGAAGCGTACAAAAAGCAGACGAAGAAAGACATTACTTCGCATCCCCTAGCCGCCCAGTTGAAGTCCTGCGACACTCCCCGTGCCATTCTAGACGTTCTTCGATCCCAAGTGCAGGTGTTCGATCAAGCTCAGGGTTTGGATGATGACAAGTTGACAAAGTGGCTCGATCCAACTGTCAACGTCTTGTTCGCGTTCTCTATGACCCTCAACAACGTCATTGGGCTGGTAAATCGCAAGAGTCTGAGCCGCTTAGGTTCTACCTTCTGACGCATGCAATCACAGGTATTCCCACCTGCGAATGCGATTTTCGCCGGAATTGGTGTCCTCCTCCAAGTGAGCACATTCCTTTACTCGGTATGCGAGTCTTCGTGACACATATCTCTTAGGCTGTCAAGGACGTTCGTTCTAGCCAAGATGCTCTAGTCGACCTCTTTTGCCGCATCGAATACTTTTTTAAGCGGCTCGAGGCGTATATAGAGATCCGACCGACCGTGGCCATGACGGACATCATCGTTAAGATCATGATTGAGGTTCTCTCGATCCTTGGGATCGTGACGAAGGAGATTGGGCAGGGACGAATGAGTATGTGTTTCCCTGTTGATCTACCTCCGAAAGTCGACCGTTATCCAGAGAAGTATCTCAAAAAACTAGCTGGAAGGAAGGACGTCGAGGATGCGCTACAGAGATTAGATAAATTGACACAAGAGGAGGCTCGTATGGCAGCAGCAGAAACCCTGAAAATTACTCGCGGCATTGACGACAAGGTGAAGGACGTCGACGAAAAGGTGGAGGGCGTCGACGAGAGGGTACAGAGCGTTGACATGAAGGTAGAGGGTGTCGACAATAAGGTGGACAGTGTCGACAACAAAGTACAAGGCATTAGCGACGGGGTGACAAGAGTTGACGACAGAGTGCAAGGCGTAGACGACAAAGTCCGCACGGTCATTGAAGGTGAGTTATGCCTGCTGCCTATTATTTTCTGACCCTTTTACGCGGTTAGGTGGAAAGGAGACAAGAGTAGCAATTCAACAGATGGCGAATCAAGTCACCGAGATAAATCGTTCGTGATCTCTTCATCTCACCACCGTCGACCACGAAAGGTTTAAGCTCTCCTACAGGGAATGGGTTACGAAAGGACCTTCGGAAATGGATCTCTCCCCCCGATCAATCTGTGAATTACAATACCGCGTGCAGTGCTCACCACACGGGTACCGCCGTGTGGTGCACCGGAGGCATCGCCTTCGCCGAGTGGAAAGCGTCTGGCTCCTTGTTGTGGATTTACGGAAAACGTACATACCCAAATACCCTCTGTGTCTAGATTTCGCTAACGACCTCCTGGTTTCATAGCTGGCTCCGGGAAGAGTATTCTTAGGTGCGTTACTCCTCGGCGCGTTACGTCCATATTGAACTTATATTACAAACAAGCTCTGTGATTATTCGGGATATCGAAACCGTGACCGATGCAGGCTTGGCTTGTATGGCCTATTTCTATTTTGACTTCAAGGACAAAGGAAAGCAGGACTCCCGCGCATTATTATCATCCCTCCTTGTCCAGCTGTCTGATCGATCTGATCAATTCTGTGACATTCTTCTCGGATTATACTCGGCACATCAAGACGGATCTGTACAACCTACTAACGACTCACTTGCGCGGTGCTTTAAGGATATGCTCACGATCGCGCGACAAATGTCTATCTATCTCATCGTGGATGCCCTCGACGAGTGTCCCGACAGTATTGGCATACCATCGTCGCGTGAACAGGTGCTGGAGCTTGTCAAAGAATTTGTCGAGCTTCGCCACCCAAATCTGCATCTATGCGTCACGAGCCGCCCAGAGTTCGACATCTATGTTGCCCTTGAGCCTCTGGCAACCCAACAAGTATCCCTCCATGACGAAAGCGGGCAAAAGCAGGACATTGCCGATTATGTCAGCTCTGTCGTTCACTCAGACAGAAGGATGAAAAGATGGAGAGACGAGGACCAGAATGCGGTCATTGAGAAGCTCACGGAGAAAGCCGATGGAATGTAAGGGTACTTTCGAACGCCCACGATCGTCTGTCTCATGCTGTCACACAGGTTTCGATGGGTTTTCTGTCAATTGGAGATTCTGCGGCACTGTTTTCCGACCGGTGTGCGTCGTGTCCTCGAAGAGTTGCCCGAGTCACTGGACGAGACATACGAGCGCATCCTGAAAAATATCAGCAAGGCGAATCGCGAACAAGCCTTCCGACTTTTGCAATGTCTTACGGTGGCCGCTCGGCCGCTTCGGGTCGAGGAGCTCGCAGAAGTGCTGGCAGTTGACTTCAGCGCGGGAGGTATTCCGAAATTAAACGCGGATTGGCGCTGGGAAGACCAAGAAGAAGCGGTTCTGTCAGCCTGTTCCGGTTTGGTGACCGTGATCATCGACGATGGCGAGCGGATTGTTCAGTTCTCCCACTTCTCTGTGAAAGAATTTTTGACGTCGGATCGCCTCGCGGATTCCATCGAAGAGGTCTCCCGGTTTCATATTCCCCTCGAGCCTGCCCATACGATTGTTGCCCAGGCCTGTCTCTGCGTCTTACTCCGCCTGAACGTCGATACTATCGAGACGGCTCCTCTTGTTCAATATGCCTCTGAACACTGGGTCGAGCACGCCAAGTTCGAGAATGTAGAATCACGCATAAATGACGCAATGGATTATTTCTTTGACATGGATAAACCGCACTTCTCCACATGGGTCCGTATACATGACCTAGATGATATCAACTGGGTAAATGGCCCCAGGGACGAGGGTGAGCTGACCTCAGCGGCTCCCCCATACTACGCCGCACTCTGTGGATTCCATGGTCTAGTTGAACGCCTTATAGCCAAGCATCCACAGCACGTGAATGCTTGGGGTGGCGTCTGTGGTACTCCTTTACATGCATCGCTAGTCGGGGGACACATCGAGGTCGCCAAGTTCCTGATTGGGCACGGTGCTGACGTAAATTCCCCCGGCAGAGCCGGGTGGACCCCACTGCACGTTCGCTCGCGATTCGGACCCCCAGACTTTGGGAAGTGGCTGCTTGACCATGGTGCGGACGTGAACTCCCAGCAAGAGGATGGCTGGACTCCACTCCATTTGACAGCACTCGCCGGGTGCTACGAATCTTGCCTCGAATTTTCTCGGATATTACTTCGGTACAATGCGGAGATCAACGCTCGAGATGACTATGGACGTACCCCATTACAACTTGCGTCGGAGTTTGGGTCCCTTGACATCGCGCAGGTGTTGCTGGGCTGCGATACGCATCCGCATGTACGCGACAATACCGGAGACGGTCTACTGTATTTGTCAGCAGCCGAAAAACTCCCCGAAGTTCCTCGGTTACTGTCCAAGCACAACGTGGATGTCGACGCTCAAGATACCGAAGGATGGTCCCCATTATTCCAGGCAGTAGCGAGCAGACGCGCTGACATTGTGCGGTTATTGCTGGACCACGATGCCGACGTGCATGTGCACGACATCACAGGGAGGACTCCGCTGCATTTGGCAATACCCGGGGACGACCTTGAGATCGTTCGGACACTCCTCGAGCACAAGGCGGAGGTCAATGCTCAGAACGATGAGGGATCTACGCCAATTCACCAAGCATCAAATGAAGGACAGCTCGAACTTGTGCAGTTATTGTTGAATCACGGCGCGGATGTGCATGTGCGCGACAACACTGGACAGACACCACTGCATCTGGTAGCGGCCAGCGGGCATCTCAAGGTTTCTCGGATACTTATTCAGCACGAAACAGAGCTCGATGCGCGGGATGACGAGGGACGTACCCCATTTCACCTAGCGGCGAGAGATGGGTCCTCAGACATGGTGCGGTTACTACTGGACCTCGATATTGATGCGCATGTGCGTGACAAGGCCGGGAAGACTCCACTGCACTTGGCAGCGGCCAACGGAGGTCTAGAGGTTATTCGGGTGCTACTCGAGCACAAGGCGGAGGTCAATGCGCGGAGTGACGAGGGGATCACGCCATTACACGAAGCATCAGCGAAAGGACGACTTCATGTTTTGCAGTTATTGCTGGACCACGGAGCAGATGCGGACGCGCGCGACAACAGCGGAAAGTCTCCATACGATGTAGCCTGGTTCGGGCGAAGACGGCAGATCGGACAATTGTTGTCCAAGCGCGCCTCTGAATGAACAAGTGTGACGAAGGGCGTGGTATCTACGGATCTATTTCACTACGTGTGTAAAGACGATCCTTATTCACGTTTATTATGTTATGGTCATAAGCGGAAACCCTCTCTCCATCTAAAGCACCACAAAGCAGGTGCCGAAGATGAAGTTCGTCAGAAAGGAGTGCCGTGTTGACTGTTTACTAGTGATTTCTTAGAGTGATTGTTGATTATTATGCTTAGGGAGTTCTGGCACTGTCGAATGGGGTTTTGTTTGGGGTTTTGTTGCGGCTCTTTCGGCGGCGGATCGTGCCTCCGTAGGTAGGGCAAGAGCTTCCCAGTGGGACACAGGAGGAAGCGCGCTATGTAGAGTTTAGTACCGTCCGATAGACAGACCTACTGCGTAAATGTGGTTTTGCGCTACATAGTAACATCTTTTGGGCCATGTTAGAGATGATGGTTTATGATAAAAGACGTGCGGGCCTTCGAGAGTCTTAAATCCTAGACAGGTACCCTCGGCTCGTATCAGAACAGAATGGGCTAAATTGTGTACGGTCAGATAACGAGCGTAGTACGAAACTCACCCTCGTCTCGTATAAGAACAAAGCGAACAGAACAAACCCAATGTTCACATTCCAAGACGCGTGAATAGTCCGGTCATGTGACGACCTAGCTGAGTCACCGGACTACGTATTAGCAACCGAGTATCTACATAAGGGTTCTCAAGGGCCGCAGCCATGCCTCGCTGGAAATGATCGACTCGCGGCTATGTCGTACTACTGTAACTGTGCGATTTGCAAAGCTTGGGCAAAGGGCTCTTGCCCGCCGGGACATAACGCATAGATACTCGCAGCTGTGGGAAGCGGTGCTACCCTTCTGTGTGCTAAATTATATTAGAAGAATGCAGTGCGGCAAACGCAGCCGCAGCCGCAGCCTGTTCTGTGTGGGTGTACGAGGGGCACTGCAGTCGCCAACGAATAAGTTGTGCTTAAGCGAGTCCGAGGCTTGCTATAATATACGCCCTCCTCGACCAGCCCGAATCGTACGATATGCTTATCGAGGAGCGTGAAGACAAAGCATCTTCCAACGGCGCTGGCTTTCCTCCGGGCTGTTTCATCTTGCGTTCTGTGTCTTCCAGGCGATTGCTAGATGTCGCTTCCCATTCAGTCCGAGATAGCGCTCCCATAATACTATGGCCAGAGAAGGATAATTCGCTCGTTGAAAGTAAGTCGTTGCGACTCACTGCACGAGATTCCCGTCCAGTAAAGCTTACGAACGCGTAGGCCATCGCCGACCCGAAGCCAGAAATCAGGTGAGAACGGGCACTGGGCGTGTGCTGTTCCCACTGATTACGATCTCCAAAGGTTTTCTTCATCGACAGTAGCGGCATCCTCTGTGCACGAGCATCAGGACACGCACTTGACGTCGAAGGTCCGTCCACTCACTCCATGAGCTGCGCCCCAACCCTCACCGCCGGCCGTAGACGGGCGTCTTGTTCTCAGGCACCACCGCCCATTGACACAGCCTTATCCCAATGTATATTCGCACCCGCTCCCCCACTTCCGCTATGACGAGACCTCTGGTCTCCTCGCCGTCGACTTTGAGTGCGACCCCGCGTTCGCCGGCGGCACCGCCTGGCGCGCCAAGACCTTCTACGTAACCGCGATACCCCGTCGCCGCCGGCGCACGATCCTAGACGGGGCTTCGGGCGCGCTGGCCTCCGCGTTCCGCAATCCGCTGTCCCTCCTCGCTGGCATGCAAGTTACCGCGCCGGATCCCACCGCCGCTGGCGCAGATGACACTTTCAATCTACTCGAGGACGAAGTGGAAGAGCTAGAGCGCGGTGATGAAACCGAGGTGGACGACGATCCCGCGCGGGATCGGGCTGTGCGTGTTGTTGGCATGACGCCTGAGGAGCATCATGAACTCAGCGATAAAGCCTTGGCGCGCCGACGCTGGGAAGTGGTGCCCTTACGCACCGCCGCTACGCGAAACGCTGGTTCGTCATAGACCGTCTTCGAACTTCGCTTTTATTAGGGTTCTTTCGCACTGTCTTCCTATATTGGCTTCTGTAAGAGCGGATGGAACAAGAGAGTTTGGCCCACCTTTTTGCCCGCGAGGACCTGAACGTCATATAGGTCAAGTTGTCCGGAGCATGACGTACTGTAGCGGTAAAGCGCGACCAGTTGGGGCAGAGGGCAGCATGGCGGTGGGGGGAGATAGCGGCGTGGCGGGGAAAAGAGCAGGGTGACGGGGGTAGAAAGCGGTGGCATGACGGTGGGGGGCAGAGAGCGCAGTGGCGACGACGGGGACAGGGGGCGAGATGACAGCGGGGGTATAGAGCAGGGTGGCGGCGGCAGAGTGTCTGGGAGAGAGGCCGAGGGTGTGACCGAGGTTGTGTGAATGACGAGTGTGAGTGAGGAGCGAGCGGGTGATTGGGAGTGTGAGTGGTAAAGAGGGCGGGGGGGAGGGAGAGGGAAAGGGAGAGGGAAAGGGAGAGGACAGCTGAGCAACACGTACTCCACTGTCTGGGGGGTCATCCGGACGCGCAATCTACGTCCTCGTCAAGGATGGCCATGGAAATGGCGGAAGCTGTTCACCTTGTCTAGTAAAAGTCAGAAGAAGGTAAATTGGATGTCAAAGGTACGATGTTGAAAACCGGCATCTCCCCAGCGGAGGCGAGTCGATAGGATGTGGTGTAAGCGTCTGTCCGGGGTCGAGGGCGGTTTTGTAAGCGACGGAGATGCGGTGGGACACCTAAAAAATATTCTGGACCGCAAGGCGTGCGTTACCTGCCCCTGATGGCGTATGGGTGGAGCTCTTTTATTTGCCCCAGGGTGTGGCTCGAATGCGAGTAAGATGCCGGAGTGATGTTTAATCATTGACATCAACCGACCGTGAAGGGGCGCTAGAACACCGGCCACAATTAAGGAGTCATTGCAGGGGGCGAGAAGTGGGTGGAGAAAACGTGTATGCCTCATGCCAGTGAAGGCGTCAAGAAGAACGTTAGTCCGAAAGCTTCGTTCTTTCTTTTCCGAGTCCCCCAGCGGCCGTCTGATTCACAGATTTACATCTGGTGGCTATGCGTGCCACATCCGCGGCAGGGCGCTATCAACCACCTGCTCTTGGACTGCCCTTGCCAATGGCCGCGCGTTCCTCGGATCTCGTCCTTATGCCAGTGGGGGCTGCACCTTTGTCTCGGATCTATGTTACTGTATACGAATACTGAATCCAAGACTGAATCCCGAGACGAAGATGGATCGTTGGAAGGGAGAAGAACGAGGAACAAAATCCCGCCAGGGCAAGGACTTATTTGCTAGTATAAATTGAAAGCCCTTCTCACCTCTGTTGCCTCAACTTGACCTCGAGTAAACAAACCCCCCGCATCGACAGTATCACGTACTCAAAGCAATCCAAAATGTCCAACGAGTTTTCATTCCCTTACACTTCGCGGAGCCAGAATGGTCCTCTACAGAGTGCCGAGGTCAGCGCGTTGTACCTTTTTGTACTATCTGCCCATCGTCACATACCTTCCAGGTCCATCCTCCAATAGGTACTCACGGTAACGTGTCCTGGCCGAATGAACATCAGCCAGGAGTGAACTATGCTGGCCCATACCACGGCCGAAACGAGGCCAATTATGGGGACCGGGTCCAGTACCATAACAATGTGTGGAATGAAGGCCCGCCACCTCCATCTGCGGTAGGCTATCACTTATTGTAGTACCCGGCATGCTCCCCCTGTTGACATCGGCGCCTTTGAAGGGACAATACGCTTATCAAGAGAATACGAATGTCGATTATGCCCCTCCTGGAAACGCCCAACACTACCTTGCTACCCCTAGCCCACCTCCTGTGGAGTATTACATACCGCCAGCTCACGTACGTACAGGCACACACACTCCTTCTGTTCACGCAGCGTATGTATTTTTTTCTGACCGTGTTCGCACTCAGGGTATACCAAACGGCAGCCACGCGCCTCCCACTGCCATGCTAGCGGGCCCCTTCTCCCAGAATGCCCCCAACTCTGACCCTTCCAGATCGTCAGCCATGGAAGATCTCAAACGTCTTGTTAATCGCTATCTGCATAATCCGGACTCGCGGGTCGACACGCTTCGCATGGGGTTGAGCCCCTCCGGGGGCCGGTTCATGGTGATGATCCTACTCGAGGTCGACGATATAATCTAAGGACTTTGGTGCTGGATTCGATATGTGTTTGGATTTGTGGTCGTACCATAAGTAGATAATAGAGTGTCCGTTGTACGGCATGTGGTGCCCTAGTCGCCCGATTGATGACCAGAGGCAATTCTAACCCTCGTTTTCTAAGGTGGGGCGAGGAGGAGTGAGTGAGTGCAACAAGGCTAAGATGTAGGCATTCGGGCAAGGAACGTCGTGTACCGCACTCACATTTTACTGCGCGACCAATCGATTCTCGGACGGATTCAACAGCCTAAGATGCAGTACGTACCGGACGTGGTCAACAAGAAGGGCCGATATTTGGCACAAAACCCCAGAGAAAATCTGGCCCGCCCGTTCAAGAACCCCCACATCGCCTGGCAGTACCATTCATTTCACGTCGCCTCCTCCACCAGCATCAGCCATGGCACCGTCTCCATATTCAGCCATCACTCGAGAAACCGCAGCGCCCTTTAGGTCCTAGTGTGTCTATCTTTAAGTATTCTCGCTGGTAATGCCAGGTGAAAGTGCCCGTGACATCCGCGATTCAATGGAAGGCCATCACAGCGTGTGTTACGGGGACTGTGCAGCGCTAACGGTGGGTCCGTTGGATTGATCGTGAGGGTGCCGGCACGCCCGCTCCGACAGATGAGAATGCGAACGCGGTGAGAAAGCAGGTAAAAACGGAGACCGTGACCGAGAAACTTGCCGGGGATTAGGAGTTCGGACTTTGAGGCACCATTATATGTGCTAAGGGATAGATCATGTTGGGACTATGAGTGACCATATCATATCCACGATCGATATAGGGGGCCCTGGATAGTAAGTACGGTCACTTGCAGTCGGTACAGAGTCAATTGATAGTACAGGTGACTGCGGTGCTAGTTGAAGGGCACAAGGCCAAAATAGGTTCAACGCCTAGGGTCAATATGGTATCTACTGTATAGCGACCCGAGGCGGTCCAGGGGTTCCCGGGGGGTCGGCAGATTTGAGTGCGGGGGCAGAGTTAAGGAATTGGAGCCTGAGGCGCCCGGTCGCTCCTTTGGAGGTATTGAAGAGGTGATCTATTCCATACTTCAAAAGGATCTACCGATTCCATTGGAAGAAGCCAGCTTCCCAGTGGCGTTGGAGTAGTTTTTTTTTTTTTTCGGTTGCGGTGTTTCCGCACGTCCGCTTCCACCTTTACCTTCAAACCATCTGCCTCAGGCTATCCACTTGGACCTCCCCATATCCCAGAATATGGCGTAGCGACTCTTCAAGTGTTGAAGGGGTTGGAGCGCAATAGGCGCTGTGACGAGAGGGTGTCGTTTTGTGTGTCCTTGGTGTCTAGTTCCCTTTCCTCCGCTCACCACCCACCACATCCGTGCTACCTCCTCCGTCCTCGCCCTGTAAGTCGAAACACATGTAGGAGCTGTGAGAGACACTTTCGAAGACGATGCACATGCTTACCAAATGGGAGGATGACAACCCTCAGCCCTAATGATACAGTGGTTCGTTGGAGGCAAGCTTTCACACATATGGCCGCTCATGTGCTCAATCCTAGTGAAACGTTGGGAACATGATAGGTGGGAATTGAGTGCTCCAGGTAACACACTTTGCTGTCGTAGGTGGCAGCAACAGAATGGGTAAAGGTCCAAATTTGGGGGCGGAAGCATGGGGCGAGGCTGTCCCAAGGGCTGTCCTTGCTGTGTCTGGCTACGGGAGGCTAAATAATGTTCCTTGTGACCACTCCACCTCTCATGCTTATCGCTTGATACTGCAGGCAACCTATGCCGTGATAGCCCCAATGAACCTCCTAGTGATAGTGGAGTATGGAACACAATATGAATGCAGGAGCGCCAAGTCCTCATGGTCTCAGGCAGTGGACTCCCCTAACAGCTGTATGACGTGTCATGAAGACACGAAGTTTGAAGCCTGAAGCTTGAATATATCTTGAATAGGCGACCATACCATATGCGTAGCGGCACGTTGAAAAAAGAGTGAGAAGCGTGTTGAGGTGGCTGTAAAGTTGCTGTAAAGGCACGGCAGCAATGCTGGAAAGTGGTGTTCACCATTTTACATTACGGAGCAAGATCTCAATCACCAACCACGATTTGGCTCAAGATTTGGCTCCTCCATATGATCACTCTGGGTAGAATTCTAACATTCAATACAAGATTCTGTGTCGCTGCCGTTTGATCAGCCCACTTTTACAACCCTCAACCATACAAGGGAATGATTGACAGTCATTCAGTACATTGGCAGTCTCCCTGTAGATCGATAACCTTCCGTACCGCCAATAGTTGTACTTGCATTCCAAAACAAGCTTGAAAACAAGGTTACTCAGTTGGCTCTTATTTGTAGATGCTTTGTCTTATTGGTGGACATTGTCTCTCATTTGACAACACTTCGTCTACGCATCTAATGGATATGTTACGTTTACGACTCGGACTCGCTACGACTCTACCACTATTGCGACCTGTTGCATCGTTATATTATATCTCATTCTGTCATGTCACTTCCATTCCCTGTCAAAGAAAGTGAAGGTTATGGACTACAGTACTTGCTACAGTAGCAGCGTTCTTTTTTGGCGGATTGACATGATGGTGAAGAAAAGCAGCCAGCCTACTAATACCGCTCAAGGCTTTTTTTCCTGGGTCAAGCTCTGATGGGGTAGAAAGTGATAGGGTGAGGCATATGGGGAATCACCGGATGCATCGCCTCGCATACGAGTATACGAGTGGATACTGTAAGTGGTCGAAATGAAAGCCTCGCCTGTCTGGTCGGACAGGTTGAGAAATGAAAATGGTATCAAATCTATCGATCATCAATCACCATTACTGTGAAGGTGGCAGAGGTCAAAAGTTGCTGTTTTACGGTACAGTAATCAATCACCGATACCTTTTGGCTGTGACACGGCATCTGTTACGAGGGACTCAACTGCATATACTCTATCTTGCTTAGGGAACGACTTCTCAAATAACGCCGCCATACTGCTCTGTCCTGACAAGCACGAAGTAAAGCAAGCGAAATGGTAGTGTCGCGCGTATCTTCTAAGTTATCACGAATGCTACGGCTAGCCCCGAGACGCGCGTACACGGACCCTTTGGAGAATGCGTGGCTTCACTCGAAACAGATCGGGATCACTTGCCTGACGCCGCTGTCGCCCCACCAAGAGGAGAGCTGTACCTGATTGGGCGAGCGTATGGTCGACTATTCCACTCATCTGCCCTGGAGGGCGTGCTGGAGAGAGAAATTTCTCAGTTTGCAGAGCGGAGGCGGGATGGAAGCTAACGGGGGAGGGAGAGGGGGAAGATAGGGAAGGGGAAGGGACCGGTGTATCGGAGTCCCATAACGTCTATCAGCGAAGCCTCGCGGAAGTGGCCCGCGGTGTACTGAGCCGGTTTCGAATGTCGAAGATTCTTGCTTCCCTATTTTCGTCGACCACTCGTGTGACGTCATGGGTCACGTGCCAATGCCGCACTCACTGGGTAGGGTACTATTGGCCATCGCGACCCCATCGAGCAGGCCTGCTTGATCGGCGTCAGTTGCAACAAGATAAAGCTGAGATGGAGAAGCGCAGCGCTTGGCGCACGTACACAAAAACCATGGGCTCGGAGACCATGTCTTTACTAATTTACCTTCCCTTGTTTGGTGAAATAGAACCAGAGGACAACGAGTTGACAATTGTCGGAGCAACTTTACGGCCTAGGTAAATCCTCGTATCGCCCAATGGCAGTTACCGCTTCCGCAGCAGGATCTGTGCTTTCCCCCGAGAAAAATCGACAGGACGACGTTGTCAGAATTAGCGCTAGTGGATGGTAAAAGCCTTTGTATGAGGGGTGCCTCCAGGTGATGTAGCAGGCACTGCAGTGGCCCTTCGTTGGTACGGTCGGATCAGGAAGGCTAAAAGGAGGACGCAGATGCTTGCGCAGATGAAAGCTATGACGAGGATTAGAGAGCGAGTGCTACTGAGCGGGTAACGGTCTGTTAGCCATCAGAACAGGTCCCTGAATCAGTGCGAGGCAATGCGGCAAGCAGCCCAGCCGAGAAACTTCTCAGAGAAGGCTGACCCACCTGACCGCCTGAAGTGAGAATGGGTGAGGCAACCGCGCGTAACGCCACAAGGCACGCGGCACGTGCCACTCATTCATCACTGCAGGTGTCACCCGAGCTAGCACTTCTGGCGCTGGTAGTACTCAAATTGCTTTCGCCGTTGGCACCGGATAGGACTTAGTCCATCTGTTGTATCCGCACGACCTCTTTCCTCTTCTATTTTTTTCATTCGTGCCCGCGCAAGCAGCTCTTCATGCCTGGTCGCGACCGTCACTGCGTTCTTTTCGCAGTCCTATTCAGCTCAGCCAGAGACAGGATGCAACAAAATAAAACTACTTCCCCTCTCTCTATCAAGTTATCCTTTCCCGAAATCGGCTGTCGTTGAGGATGTACTCGCGGAGTGCACGTTCCCGCTTATCGCCTCTCACTCCGAGCCTGCGGCCGCGGTCATTCATATGAACTAAACGACCTGCCCCCTTGGGTTCCAGAAACCGGGCTGTGGCCACACGAAGAGATCCACTTCCCATCAAGCTTAGCGTCCTCAACTCAAGGAACCCGTCAGAGGTGCCATTTTGTCATACATCCAACAGAGATCCCATCGTGTCGTAGTATCCCATAGTTTGGCATTGGGATTGATTTTTGGGGTATCTAGTACCGATTTCTGGGCGACGATTCCTATGTCATAGCACAACTTGAACGTTCCTCCCCTCCGCCATCCTCTACCGTGCCTTACTTGCACAGCGCTCCCTTGCACGTTTCGCTTTTTAAAATTTGACCCTCCATTTTACCACTGGCGACACATTGAACCCTTGACCACCATCTGTGCGTTCGACCTCGAGGCGGGATCAGTCACAGCCCCACCCATTTACCGTCAACGTAATACTCCGCGTATTCACGGGTACTTAATCCCTCATTCTAGATTGAGAGTGCCTCATCACACTACGGTGTTATTCTCTCATCTCACTTGTGGCGGCCCAACCTGATCTAGTGCAAAGGAAGGACGCCCTAACGCCCTAAATGTCTAACGAGTCTTCGTTCCTCCATTCCCCGCATACCCAATATGACCTTGTGGAGAGTCCCGAGGTCAGCCTGTTGCATGGCCTCGTTCTGGTCACTCATCACCACTTATTATGCTCTAGCCCCCTCCCTCGACAAACATTCACGAAAATGTCCACCAGTTGAATGAGTATCAACCAGATGCAAATTATTCTAGCGCCTACCGTGGTCCCAACTACGCCGGTTATGGACACTGGGCGCAGTACCGTGAGAATCCGTACCGTTACAATCCGTGGTATGAAGGCCCACCACCTCCAGCTGTGGTAGGTTATCACTTATGTGTGTACTAACGTGCCCCCCTTGTTGACGTCACCTTCTTTGAAGAACTCGGAGGGACAATATACTTATCAGACGAATTCGAATATCGGTTATCCCCCTCCCGGACTTGCCCAACACACGCTTGCCGCTCCTGACCCATCTCGTAGAGAGTACTACATACAACCGGCTCACGTACGTTCTTTCTTTGTGTTTCCTATTTATATATCATGCACACGGTGTGTCTGACTATGCTCGTGCAACAGGACTTACCAAACGATGGGGTCAGAGATCGCCTACCACTCATGCCTGATGCCACGGACGCCTTCTCCAGGAACGGCCCCGAATCTGTGCCTTCCGGAATGTCAGCCATGGAAGGCCTGAAGCGTCTTGCCAATCGCTACCTCAATGATCCCTGCTCGCAAGTCGACACACTCCACATGGGGCCGGGCCCCTCCAGTGGCAGGTTGAGGGTGGTGATCATGCTTGACATCGACATTTGAGTGGACCTTACAGTGATGCCGGTGGGTGCCATGATAAGGAAGTGTGACGGTTCTGTTCATGACCGGTTTGTTTGTTTCTGTTTTCTTCTTCTTGGTTGTCTTGTCTCCACACTCACATCTACACGGGCCTCGACGTGAACACTTATTCTTGACCGATGACTCAACGACGACGTAGCTCGTCGTACCAATACTATGATGTACTGACAATTTCGAGGAAGAGCTCTAAGCTCGACCCCTCTTATTCTCTACCAATATAGTGCATATTTGCTCTAGATGGACCACCCCCGAATTTAGACACGCTAGGGCTGGATGTATTGACTCACGATTCGACACAACAAGAAAGAGTTACAGCAGGGTTGTGTTGTCGTTGTCACAATATTTTTAATGCGACAGCGCAGTTGTTGTCTCGATCTTCCACTAGGCTGACCAATAATAAGCGAATGCAGCGGTCAAGACATTCCGGCTTTCGGCTTTAACACTGAGTTTTTCCCACGTGACTCGAACGCCAAGGAGATGTGACGCGACGCGATTCATATGTGATGAACACTTTGAACTTGCTCAGACTATTGCCTGTTGACTGCCAAGTCAGTTTTACTTATGAGCTCCTGTCATAGCTGAAATAGTAGGTTACTTACCGCTGAGTGAAAGCGGCCCAATCTTACTAGTTCCGGGTTTAGAGGGCGTTCACAACTTGCGACTTGCGAGTCAGCTTGTGGAACACGCTGACTCGGACGGCGTTTGAAGAACTTATTTGTCCGGTCCAGTTGCCCTGTCACCACGTCATATATGTGGAAGCGTGGGAGGTCCTTCATCATTCCCACTTAAATAACGATGCTATGAGAAACGTGAGTCACGATGGTCTCAGCACAGGTGGTACTCGCACGAACGACAGAGCTACGTGGAGAAGCCAATCCGCTGCGCAGAAGTGGGAAGTGCTCGGGTTCATAGCGGGCCCAGCAGCACATAAATCTCTGAACACCTCCAAATTGATTTTCGGGCATTTCAATAGTTTTCATATTCAGTCTGATGCTTGACACGTATCCGAGTCACCGTATCGCATACGGGACCGCACACTTGGAAATTCATGCCTTGCGTCTCCGTCTGCACCGTCGCAGCTAAGAATGTGCGGGCATCACATACCGACAGTCACTTGCTTCAATGAGCATCGTTTATTGTTACTGACTCGGTACATAACGTTGTTGCCCCCTCAAAGTCCTCAAAGCCGAGCGCGCTCTTTCCCGATTCCCAAGGTCTCTGATTCACCTCTCTTACATACGATATACATTAATAGCCGGTGCCAGTGGGTCTCTGTTTAAAAGCAGGCGGTTTTTGCTGCATAGCTCCCCATCGTTCTCCCTCGGTAGTGCGACAGCTTCACTTCTCAACCCACCTGCACTCTTGACCAGACTCGAGATAATGTTTGCCACCAAGCAGCTCTTCTCCATCGTAGTCCTCTCCGCGTTCTTCACCGTTGCGTCTGCCCAGGCGCGTGCGGGCTGCTCTCGCACCGGCGCTGTTCTGGAGAACGATACCTGCGATATTCTCTCCGCACGTGACAGCGTATCCACGTATGTAGCAGCTTTGTTGTAATCGTGGGGAACAATTTCTGATGGTCATCCCCGACTTTAGCTTCCAGTTGGCTAATTCCAACCAGGACGCCATCAATACTGCTTGTGACAACATCTTCCCCGGAGAGGTATGGTTTTATTATCTTCTGCGCGCTCCCTTCAGTATGCTGAGTTGTTGCAACGTCTGCACAGCTTCTTTGCTTGGGACTAGAGGGAAAAGACTGTACCACGGTCACGGTGGTGCAATCGGGTGATACGTGCAGTGCAATTGCCAGTGCTGCGGGTATCTCTGTGACGACGCTCCTTGCGAACAACCCGAACATCGACGGGGGCTGCAGCAACATCTATCCCGGAGAAGTAAGATTAGCTTCGCGACCCACGTCCAGATATTAACTCCCCTTCAGGTTCTGTGCACAGCCAGTCAAGTATTCAACTACAATTAGGAACGGACATTATTTGCGCGAGAGAGAAGTTGATGGCTATGTGTTACGGCACGGAATTGTCTATTAGCTTAATCCACCGTGCCTCGGCCGTCGTTTGACAAATACCTAACAATGATTGATGAATGAAATTCTCCATATAGAAGAGCGGTGGGTGTGTTTTGACCACTTTCTTGCCCAGTTGTGGATGCACAGAAGACGTTATAAAAGGACAGTACGAAAATAAAAGTAAAGCTTGAAGACAGGTTGTGTCAAACCAGTGTTGGGCGCAGCGCTGGTGTATAAGGGCACCACTTCCCAGCGTCGTCGTGTCCAGGCTTTGTCGCTCGGCTCGTGGTGGCCACGGATACAGCTCAGGGAGGGAGTGGACGGAACATCGACGTCGAGTGCGTGTCCTGACGCTCGTGCACAGAGGACGCCAGTGGTGTCGATAAGGAAAATCTTTGGAGATCATAAACAGCAGGGACGACACAAATCCACTGCCCGTACTCACTTGATTGGCAGCTTCGGGTCTGCCAAAGCCTACGCGCGTTCGTTAGCTTTCCGAGAAAGAATAACTTACTTTCAACGAGCGAATTATCCTTCTCAGATTATGGGTGTGCTATCTCGGATTGAGTCGGAGGGGACGTCTAACTATCGCCTGGAAGACATAGGACGCAAGGTGAGACACCCCGGAGGAAAGCCAAAGTTGTTGGACGATGCTTTCTCGTCACGCCCCTTGAGAAGCATATCGTATTATCGTATGATTCGAAGGGCCAGTCCGATCAAGCGTCTGTGTCGTACTTGTGTTTAATTAGGCTCAACTTATTCAGGAATAGCTACTCACATAACAGGCTCCTTCCCTTTTTTTCCCATACCCACTAGCGCAGAAGTGAGACGGCCTGGGACCACACTGCCTTATTTATGAGGTGCGCAATTCAGAGGTAGCGCGATTGGTATGATAAAAATGACTTTCTTTAGACACGAGGAGAAAAATTTAGAGGAAGCGGGACTAGGGTGATAAAAACGCCATGAGGAGCACAGTTCAGAGGAAGCGTGATTGGGGCGATAAAAGCGCATTATGACACGAGGGGCGCATTTCAGAGGAAGCACGATTGGAGCGACAAAAACGCCCTAAGACACGAGGCCCGAGGCGCCCATCCGGGCCCAGGATGGAAGGGGGGAACCAGCTGACATCGAAGCCACCAACAGTATAGTAATTGCGGTGAATGTGGTGGGTTAGGTCAGAGATGGAACGGTTGAGCACTGGCAGAAATGCCCAGACCCAAGGTGTGCGGTAAGCATTCGCTTGGAGATCCGCGATTGCGCTGTGCGATCTAATGAGCACGAAATACTCCTGGGGAACCTTGTTACGATGGCTCCTAACAATAATTTTCGTGGGTACACAATACTACACAGGCGTCTGTCAGTGAATTGGGCCGAGAACAGCCTGAAAACACGTGTAAAAGGGGAACGGGAATGCCCGAGTGTAAGCGAGCGCCTGAGCGCAACATGTAGTCACCCAACGCACTGGCAACTGAACAGGAACAGATTACAGTCCTGTTCCACTAGGAACCACCCGGACCCTCTTCCACTGGTTGCGCTTATCTTGTTCGAGGAGTCTCGACTCCCAGTCTCCCATTACTACTGGTTCTCTTGACTGCTCCAGTATGTCATGTCCGAATCCAATCTGTCGGGTCCAATAAATTCGCTTCGATGGAAGCATTCGTTCATCTACGCCTCCTGCGCATTGCGTCTTCTTCTCTTAGTTATCTCTTGCGAACAAAAAAAAAACGACTGATAACAGTTAACTCTTTTCGACAGAACTCGCGTGATGAAGTTACTTGTCATATGCCAGTATGGCCTCAGATTTGGCGCGCCGCTGCTTAGCGCTTATCCTTAACAGGGGGGGCAACGCATTTGGATCGCAGATTACAGTCATCGAAGTTGTTGCGCTGTTGGATTTAGGCATCCGAAAGGTTCTATTTTTTCACTAATGCAACTATAGCGGATGAGAGAATGAGAGAATGACCCGGAGACGGATCCTTCCGTTGTGCTGACCCGCCACCACCTTTCACCCACATTGCCCACATCCCCTTTCACTGAGACCACTGGCCAGCAGCCCGTCGCCCATCTGTAAGCCCACACCGCAAATCCATTTTGTCCCTTGCAACTCCTGTCCTCGCATTCACCATTAACTCGCCCACCAGCTCGGATCTCTTCCTCGTTATCGCACGACAGCCTCCACAGGCTCTGACCTCCGAGTCGTCTGCCATAATTTGTCAATTCCAGGAACTGTTCCGACGTAATTATGCATCATATCGTCGTCGTGGAGGCAGGACAATGCCGCCAGACCACTTCGTGTGGGTTGCCCAGGTGCCCAGGTGAACTACGATCGAGAACAGGGCGTGACGGAGTAGTGCGAGAAAGTGAAGATAAAAAAGTGGATATTGGGTCACAAAACTGCTCTGGTAGGAGTTAGACGGGGCTACCGTCGTGGAGTACATCAATGGTACTGTGGTCGGTTTCGTACACGCTATGCTAATGGAGTGTGCCGAGGTCCAAGATCGCTGGGGGTCGCTTATTTTACGTCATCCCTCGTTAACCCTTCGCGGGACCATATTTGTCGCAAATCTGACCTAAACTAGTAACCAGTTATCTATGCAATCGGTCGTTTGGCCCTTTGCTGCATCTTACACCTCTTCCCCCATTCTTCTATCGACCATGGGCACAGTGAGTCATACAGGCTCAATTGGCGACCTGATTGATGAGCGGGTTGTTCAGTGTTGCCATCGTAGTTCAGTGAATATTGGTTCAGGTTGTGATCCATCTAGATGCCTGGTACCACCTTGTCGGCGTTCTATATGATTGAGTAGCACGAAGTAAGGAAAGCTGGGTTACTATTATACCGGAGGCGTCGTTATGAAAGTCGAACATCTTGTACAGACCGACAGCGCCCTTTGTGATGTTCCGGAAATATCGAGCGCTTAGAGCGAGGTGAACCACCGCCGAAGATTCTAATTCTAAGCAAAACTGCAGACGGTCTTCAAGAATGGGCGGGGGGATATGCGACGTGATGCATGACAGGGATCCTGGGAAGGACGACCTGGTAAGGCCCAGGCTTGGGCCCAGGAGAGACAATTAGACAAACTACAACCGAGGTCTGCCTCGTGTACGCCTCACCGTTTTTCGCTCTTGCCCGCACTCTATCCTCGGACCGTTGTGCCATGCCCTCTCCACTAGGTGGTCCAGCTGAGTCTGTGTAACACCCGACGAGGACCATGCGTCCGTGTGGGTTCGTTTTCAGGGGTTCCAATATGAAAAAGCCTCACCGGCAGCGCCTGGGATCCACAGATATTACGGGATCCAACAACTTCCTGTGATCCAGGTCCTACCACTGGCACCCCAATCGCACCAGGTGTTAATATGGCCGGCCATTTGGCTCCATACCACCATTTCACGGGTAGAACTCTAAACATACTGTATCGCTGCCGTTCATTCAGTCCATCCCTACGACCCTCAATCACGTCCCCTGTGTGATTGACAGTCATGATACCAGACGTCACACAATATCTAGCAAGCCGTAAAATCCTCCACCCGTTAGCAGCGCGCAACCCCGCGCGTTTATACTTTGGCCTGCAGGGACATTACGATTCATCACCGTAGTGCGTGGGAACTGAATGATCTGGAAAATTCACACGCAGTCACAAGAAGCAGCTTCAAGTTGAGAAGCAGCAGGCGGACAAGAGCAATGCCGAAGTGATATGCCGTCTAAGCCTAGACTCACAGCGAGCATCTGGGAACAAGGCGAAGGAGTCTATAGGACCCCACGCCATTGGCAGAGTGGGATACGTCATCGTTCGCTGCCCGAGATATACAAGGGCAAGGCAAGCCGCAAGAGTATTCACAACCCGATGGTTGCAATATCACTCTATGTAAGATTCCCAGACATTTTCTGGGAGGTGCGACCATGTTCAATTCCCTGGTGGTGTGCGCAAGACAAGGGTACTGAAGTGCATTTGCCAGGTAAGGGTCACAGTCCGGAAACATGTGCGTCACTTGCGGGTACCGAAGAGTAATAGGTGAGGCACCACGCGCCGGTAGAGGTACACTCGGCGCCGAAGAGTGTATTCCGGGTGAGAAAACGTGTACCCAGGCGCCAGTTCCAGTGAGGGCTTCGAGGAGATACATTAATTGGCCCCGATGACAGTGGGCCCCAATCTAGTACCGTATCTGTGACCCCAATTCGCACAGATCGAGATCTATCTCAAAGGTTTCCCTCTTTCCTTTTCTGGCAGCTGACCCTGCTCCTGCGTTCAACTTGGCAATGGGCTCCTACTGTGACTGAATGTCTGACACAAGCCGCCATCTGCCAGTGCCTGCCGTTGACCACGCACCTCCAAATGTCGTATTTTGTGGTGACTACGCCTTCGTCTCGGATCGATGTCACCGGATACGAAGTCTTCAAGAAAACTTGGAGCACTGAAAACGAGGAAACGCGGGACCGCAAGGAACAATATCCTGCCAGAGAACGGACTCGTCTCCTAGTATAAATTGAGATCCCTTTTCACCCATGATAACCCAACCTCACCTCGAGTAAACGATCCTCCCGCATTGACGATATCGCGTGCTCAAAGAAGTCCTAAATGTCCAACGAGTCCTCATTCCCCTACAGCCCGCGTCGCCAGAATGATCATCTACACAGTACCGAGGTCAGCGCCTTGCATCTTCTGGTACTATCTGCCCATCGTCACATACCACTCTCCAGGTCCATCCCCCAACGGGCACTCTTGGTAACTTGTCCTGGCCGAATGGACATCAGCCAGGAGTGAATTATGCTGGCCCATACCACGGCCGAAACGAGGCCAATTACGGGGACTGGGCCCAGTACCACAACAATGTGTGGAATGATGGCCCGCCACCTCCACCTGCGGTAGGTTATCACTTATTTCAGTACCCGGCATGCTCCCCTTGTTGACATCAGCGCCTTTGAAGGGACAATACGCTTATCAAGGGAGCACGAATGTTGGTTATGCCCCTCCTGAAAATGCCCAACACCACCTTGCTGCCCCTGGCCCACCTCCTGTGGAATATCACATACCGCCAGCTCACGTACGTACACGCACACACACCCCTTCTGTTCGCTTAGTGTATGTATTGTGTCTGACCGTGTTCGCACTCAGGGTATACCAAACGGCAGCCACGCGCCTCCCACTGCCATGCCAGACGTTGCGGACCCCCACTCCCAGAATGTCCCCAACACTGACCCCTCCGGAACGTCAGCCATGGAAGATCTCAAACGTCTTGTTAATCGCTATCTGCATAATCCGGACTCGCGAGTCGACACACTTCGCATGGAGTTGAGCCCCTCCGGTGGCCGGTTCATGATAATGATTCTGCTTGAGGTCGACGATATAATCTGAGTTCTTTGTACTGGTTCCAATATGTGTCAAATTCGTGGTCGTACCTTGAGTAGATAGCAGAGTCTCTGTCGTACAACATGTGGTGCCTTAGTTTCCTGATCAATGGTCAAAGGACATTACTCCCCGTCTTCCAGGGTGGGGCGAGGAGGTGAGTGCAACAAGAAGCATGAGATGTAGGTGTTTGGCAAGGAAGGACGTGACACCCATGTTTTAATGTGTGATCAATCGATGTTCGGACGGCCCGGGGTACAACAGCCTAAGATGCAGCACGTAACCTGACATACATGATTGACTAGAACAATATCTCCCTATAGTAAATCGTCCCGTCCGCTCAAGAATCCCCACATCGCCTCTTCTGCAAGCAGCCGCAGGGCCGTCTCCACATCCAACTACCACTTGGTGGATGGCAGTACATGTCAAACTCCAGTGTATAGTATATCCGCAAGTAGTCTCGCTCGTGGCGCGAGGTGAAAGTGCCCGCGTTGTCCGTGCTTGAGTCGAAGGCAATGACGACGCGCGGTAGGGGACTCCGCAGCGCCAGTCGTGAGTTCGTTGCGTCGATCGCATCGGCATCGTCACGCCCGCTCCAAAAAACGAGAACGAGAAGGCGATGAGAAAAGAAGCGGGAAAAACAGAGACTGAGTGCTTGGCCGAGTACTGAGAGTTCGAATTTTGGGGTTGAGGTACTGGACGGCGCCCAATCCAGCACCCAGAAGCTAAAGACAAGATTAGAGGGCACACTGAGACTTCTGAAATGCCGAGAGGGGATGGACTGATTCTATTTTTGAGAAGGCATAACAAGGGCCTTATCTCCGAGCGCTCGCTTGGCCGCAGTAGTGAGACCAGGCCCTGATGACATCACCACATACAGTTCCGGTTCTACGCTCTTGGCCCCTTTGGAACGAGGCTTCCACTTTATGTGTTTCCTGATAGCTCCTGATGGCTGCTATTACTGTACTCCCAAGACTATTCTCCGAAGCTGGCATCTACACACCCAGACCTACCCAATCCCCATGGAACATCTTCGATACCTCCAAAGGGGCGACAAAGCTCCCCCCCTTCCTCAACTCTGTCCCTGCCGCACCCAAACCTGCTCGCGCGCCGAGGTTTCCTGGTCATACACTGAAGAGTGAGTACAGCAAGACACGCAAGACGAAGATATCCAGACCGATGTTATAACTACTGGACATTCATTCAACGCTCGCACGGATATAGTAGCCTAAGGTGCAGTACCCAGTGGACACGATCAACGTGATAGGACTGATATTGGTATCCGGCACAAAACCCTAGAGCATATCTTCCCGTTCTCTCGAGAATCCCCACATCCCTGGCTCAATTCGGCACCCAGGAACTAAAAGAGACATAAAAATGAGACTAGAGGGCATACCTAGCCTTCTGAATGCTGACGGGGATGGGATGAATTAATACTATGTGAGACATAACGGGGGCTGTATATCCGAGCGCTCGTTGTCGCTACTAGTGTAAGATCTTCAGGCTAAGCAATAACGTCGAAAGAGATCAACTAACAAGCACGAAGCAGAAGTGAAGTGATGGTGGTGTTACAAGTATCTTCTGAGTGCACGTGGCTGGTTGGGTTGAGGCTGAGATGGAGAGGAGCAGCGGTCGGCACACGTACACAAAACCCACAGGCCCAGAGACCGTAATTGCGTTGCTAATTGCTTCCATGCTTTGGTGAAATAGGGCCGAGAAACTTGACCACAACGGGAATTATTCGACCCAGATTGGTCATCGTGTCGCGGACCAGCTACCATTTCCAGAGCAGGAACTGCGCTTGCCCCCCAGAAAAATCGAGAGGGCGCAGGTGCCGCAATCAACGCTTGTATATCGTAAAAGCCTTTGTGTAAGAGGGCGCCCCCAGGTGATGTAGCAGGCAGTGGCCCATCATCAGTACGGGGGTTGGAGGACATGATGAGGATAGAGATCGAGTAAATATTTTTTACAGCACTTTTCATATGTATGCGGAAATGCGCCAAAAAAAAATTGTGTTTGTTCATGTTATTTGTGTCCCGTGGCCCAACAGTTACGCGTTATGCACCATTGAGACGAGATCCACTACCGTACCCACCATGGCCAGTGTGGTGGCGCCTGACACACCACGCTCGGACTCAACAGAAAATCAAGTTGATCAAACCCCATATGAGGTGGTTGCCCGAATGACCTTTCATTCCAAGCCCCGAAGTTCTGCAGCCAAGGGGAAGAAATCAAAGGCGAAAAAAATGGCCAAGGAAGTCCGGGCCAAGGAGTTTGATTTTATCTTTGCCGCTACAAACGACAATTATATCCTGTTTCTCCAGACAATCCTGGAGAAGCACTATCTCTTGCAATATACAGTATCAGATCAGTCCGTCTTTCCATGTAAAGTTCAGGTCCCTCCATCAAGGTATGTGGCGTTGTTGCCTCACCGGACCTTGTACTCATCATGTGTCACTCAAGTAAATGTGACGCTTCATACATCATCAACTTTGATGAATACGAAGTTCTGGCCAACAAGATCCTCAAGAGGAGGCCTACAAAGCCTATCACTGTCTTTATTGACATGCTTGCAGTTGAGAAGGCGTTTTCTAAGGTAAGTGTGGCCAACCTCTGCTTATATGCGTCTTATCCTTTATTCCACAGAAGAAAAACAGGTTTCCTTTGACCTCGGATGAGGAGGATGGTGATGGTATAGGGGGCGATGACACGGATATGGATGAGGCAAGTAGTGAAGGATCCCCACCTCCTTGCTGCCCCCGGTACAACGCTGATCCCTATACCAGAACTCGGGCCTCTCCAAGATCGACCATGAGCTAGCACGACTCCGCTGCATGCTTGAGAAGAAATATGCATCGGATCGTGATGGCAGTTATGCATACATCGACGCAGCAACTGCCACCACAATTCCTCTGACGCCATTTATGATGAAAGAGTGGGCCCGGGCAATGGTATGTATAATCTCTTATATTTGTTTTGGCACATATACTAATATACGCAGTATGATGGTATTGCTACGGTGAATGAGCCGCCACGTACTGAGGCTTTTGATGTCGCAAACCGCAAGTCCTCACTTGGTCCTCGCAACCGTGCATCCAGCTCTGCATCCACTGCTAGTGGTGGTGCAGATGTGTCAGCTTTAGCAGCCATCTCAAGTCTAATCACGTCTGTTGCCACCTTTATGCGTCCAGAACACCCTGTGCCCACTACACCAAAAGTTCCTGATAAATCACCGGCAGCGTCCCTTGTACTCAAAAGCCCCCCTGTTATCTTCAACACACCTTCAAAACTCGAGCGGTTCCTCCAAGCTGCGGAGAGCAATGGCGTCCCAGGAGTCCAGTCACATCTCTCCTCTCTTGCACTGAAGGGATATGGCCCGGACATCTTGCATATAGTTAGCGTCCAAGACCTTGTGGCAATTGGTGTGTCACCCGGGGATGCCATTTGGTTGAGGGAATATGCCTCAAGGTGGTGGGCCGAAGAACGCCAACGTGTTACGAAGCGTCCACATGCCCCGGACATTGAAAGACCTGGATGCTGTTCTACTACACCTACGCTGGCCCCTCCGCCCATCAACACCACACCTCCAAACAAGCGGCTGCGCTTCGAAAAGTGCTTCAATGATGGAGGTGGCATGACAACTTTTGGGCGTGCTATTGTCAAAAAGAAAGCTGGCTACGAATTCGAAGCCAATGATTACACGTGGTGGGTGTATTCTAAAGACTTGAAGATGAACGTTCCACTCCCACCAGGCAAGGTGCCCGTACTTGCTGACGATGAGCCGTTCATTGATGAGATGGGTAATGTTTATTGATGGGTTTGTTCTTGGTCACTCTGCTCTGTTTTCCCTCTTTACGAACTTGACTCTGCCCGCACGCTGTGCATAAATGGACATGTTTTCATGTCCTTACTGTCTTAGATACATAACTCCTGTAAGTTACATGAGCGTAGCAACGTCTTGCAATGAGAAATCGGCAAATTCAGTCCACGACATGTCATATATGCACAAGGAAAATGGTACAAGGTAAAGGGAGAATGGACACGGGAAACAGGTATGATTGCGGCTACAAACAATGGACAAGTGCACAATGAGGGACGTATCAAAAGCACGATATACTAGACAACATAACCAGATGCTCGGAAGAAATTCCATGCCATGTCAGCAGTAATGTTGTGGCAAGCATCATCAATGATAGATAATGAGAAGTCATGCCAGTGGCGTCGAAGGTAAGACTTGATCGAGAAAAAGGCCTGCTCGATGGGATTGAGGTCCGGGGAATAGGGCGGGAGGAAAATGAGCTTGCACATGGCCTCGTCTTCGACTAAGGCCCGAACTTTTTCAGAATGGTGGATACTACAGTTGTCTAGTACAAGCACACTTCGAGGGCCAGGGTAGGGATTGGTGAGGGGGATGACAAGTTCTCTGAGGAACTGAACAAAGCGCTCCGAAGTGACAGAGCCAGGGACAATATCGTGGGTGATGATCCCATCAATGGTGAGGATGGGGAGAACAGAATATCGCTGTCCTCTGACAAAATACCGGTTTTGAAAACAACGCTGTCCCACTGAGGCCCAGCCTTTCATCCTTCCTGACACTTTGCGGTTATGAGTGGCCTCATCAACAAACATGAGCATATCTGGATTAGTGACAGTGTCGGCAATAATGTTCATATATGCAGCCCGGAGTATTTCATTGCGTTCCAGAGCTCTGGCAGAGATACACTTTCGGCTGAAGTGAAGGCGCTGGAGTGTACGTAGAATGGTGGAGATTGAGACCTCACAACCCCGTTGCTCAGAGAGTGCCAGCTTGATCTCGTCCAAATAGATACAGTGTCTTTGCTTCACAAGTGCAGCTATGAATTTGATGTCGACAAGGGAGAGGACCCGATGGCGACCTCTCTTATGGGCATGGGGATTGTGTGCAGTGCCATACACACGGAAATACTGCAATGTCTTGTAAACCAGAGACTTCTTCACACCCAAAATATGGCAAATGTCATTGACAGTGAGATGCTGATTGTAGAATAGTATAGGAATCCGGGCCTTCAAATCATGCGATATGGTGTACGGTGGCATAATAACAAGTGAAGCGTCATAAATTACTCGTCAAGGGAATCGAACTCCAAGACGGTCACGTGTATCGGTCATGGGCCCAAAAAAAAAAAAAAAGATTCCGCATACATATGAAAAGTGCTGTAAGGGGATGGCAGGATCGAAATCAAATACTGGGGGTCTTGAATATCCTTGTGATTTGTGCTGCTAAGGACTGGGCAACGGGTCTGGATGGTCTGTTGGAACGGGATCAGCGCGAGTGTTACGCTTTCACGGCGTATACCTGACTTAGGCGATTTAGAGGCGACACAACGCTAATGAGTATGTAACTTAGCAAAGTATACAACTCAAAGCAACAAGACAATATTTCGTGTCCTTGTGCTATCTTGTCGATACAGAGAGGAAAATGAAGAGCAGTGGACTTCTTGCTGCGAGAGAAAGGATACAAGTCGGAAGTGAAATTGAAGAAGACCAAGCTGAAGAGCCTTGGTCTCAATACGACGACTTATATACATATATCGAGGCAACTTTAAAGCTCCTCTCCAATCCGTTTTAACAAATAGCAATACTACCTCACAGTCTATAAAGACATGTGATTCTACTGCTGACTGATACGATTAGTCCATGACACATATACTCTTACTAACCCGGTCATAAGTATTAGTAAGGCTCCGTTCTCCTCGCATTCCATCTCAATCCGTATCATCACCCCCTTTTCAGTCACGACGTCCTCGACGTGATTCCGCACCTTCGATCCAACTGGCCATCTTTTCTTCAATCCGGTCCAATGCTCCTGCTCTCTCAAGCCGTTTGAGGCAGTGGTCTTGATCTTTGTCGAGGTCAGCGAGTATTCCTTCCAACTCCACCAACCTGGCCTCCAATCGACTTGTTTCCTTCTGCAGGATTCGCAGGCGGTGTATCTCCGCGCACAAGGAGGGGTCCTTGATATCCCTCACCGCCTTGTCGACCTTCTCCTGGTCTTCAAACGAGGCTCTGAAAACTATACAGTCTTCCTGAACATACCGAGGTCGCGCGCCGTAGGTGTAGTGAGGGTGAGCGTATAATGGTTTAGCAAAGGTTCTATCGGACTCATCGATGATTCCGATTACGATGGGGTTGGGGCCCATGATAACTTGTATGAATCGGGCCTGCCTCACTACTCCTCCTAGCTCGATGGGGAAATGGACGAAATTTATTCCGGTGTTGTGAACGAATCCTGGAGGCGCAAGACCCGCTTGATTTCGGCGAGACGGGCGCGCGTGGTGCGCATTCGGGGATAAGGAGAGTACATGTCCATGAGAGTGGACGTTTCCTCTACACATTGGGCTCCCGTCTGTATAGAGTAGATGCGGGGTTTCTTGCACACCTTCTTGGACTTCGGAGTGGTCGAGGAAATCGTGGCGAATGGGGTAGAGGTCCTCATCTCCGCTTTCGTCGTCTGCTGGTCCCGGATCCTGCGAATTAATTGCCGTCTCTCCTCCAGCTTCGCTCTGCACTTCTCCCCTGCATACCATATCTGTTCCTCCTTCCATTCCTGGGCCATCGCTTTCCATTTCTTCTGCTCCTCCTGTTGCTGTTTGTACTCGGAATACTGACGCTTGGACGAGTTCACCATCCGGGACAGCTCTGCAAAGTCCCACGATTTCGGCTCTTGTGAGGGGAACACTGGTGCAGACTTCTCGGGTGTTGGGGTTAACAACATGGTACCGTTCAGACTCGAGATCCGGTTCCACTGTTCCCCCACTAAGTTCTGGGAACTGTTGCATGACGGAGACCAACTCCTCATTGGTGATGGGAGCAGCGACGGGCTGGGGCTCCTGCTCGGCACGGATGATGGCAGGGGCGAAGTAGGATGAAGCAGAGGGGGAAGACATTGCATGTGAGAGTGAAGAAGAGGTAGCAGTGGTGTTTGCTGAAGAACTTAGCTCGTTGCGTCTCTTCCTTTTATCTTTCCTAGGAGCGGACTTAGAAGTTTCAAACTCCCTGATTGCTTCTTCGGCAAATATGTCTTCCCGGTTGACCCACTGGTTCTCCGAGTCTGGATATCCCTTCCACTTGATCAGGTACTGATGTCGTCTTGTTCTGCCGAAATGCCGTTCGTCTAGAACCTTCTCAACTTCATATTCTTCTTCTCCTTCCACAAGATCCGGTGGCGGTCGTGAGTAATTTGGCCCGTGTATAAGCGTCTCTTTGTAAGGGGTGAGAAGATCAATGTGAAACACTGGATGAATGCTCCACTGCGTGGGAAGTTCCAATCGATAACTGTATGGGGACATCACCTGAGCAACCTTAAAAGGGCCATGTCGCTTAGCGGCTAACTTGGCAGCTGGTTGATTGATCCGTAGATTACGTCCTTCAAGCCACACTAGATCCCCTTCTTTAAACTTCGGGGTTTCCTTGTGTTTGACCCATGACTTTTGTGCCTTGATCATGAGTTCTTGGGCTTTTTGTCTGATCATTCCCATCTGCTGTAGACGTAATTGTACCTGAGGAATTGGTGATGGCCTATCAATCCAATCAGCGCGCGGATTATATCCCATCAGAATTGCAAATGGTGATTCCCTTGTGGTTTCATTAGGCCAATTGTTATGAACGAATTCCGCAATTGGAAGGTAGTCACTCCAATTGTTCTGTTGTTCATTGGTCCAAAATCGAAGGTATTGTTCTAGCCACTGGTTTGTTCTTTCTGATTGTCCATCGGTTCTTGGATGATATGCCGTTGATATGTTTTGTTCGATTCCCAATATCTTGCACAATTCCCTCATGAATTTCCCTGCAAATCGCGGATCTCTATCGCTGATAACTTTGCTTGGTAATCCAAAACGAAGAAACACGTGCCGGGCATATAGTTTAGCTGTTCCTTCTCCCGTGATTTCTTCATTGCATGGTATGAATATTGACGCCTTGCTACAGTCATGGTCCGTGACTGTTAATATGGTATCATACCCCTGGGACGTGGGAAGTTTGGTGATGAAATCAAGGGTGACAGTTTCAAATGGCATTGCTTCTGGTTTCGGATATATTGGTTGTATGGGCGCCCTGATGGGCCTAGTATTGATCTTGTGGCGTTGACATTCGGCGCATCCTTTGACATATTCTTTTATGTCATAATTCATTCCAGGCCACCAATAATATCGTGCCACCAATTCCGCTGTTCTCTTGATCCCAGGATGTCCATATACAGGGGAGTCGTGATGGGCCTTGATTAGGGTTCCTCTTGCGTATAGTCCTCCGGTGACTACCCTTTTTCCATCTTTGTACCAGGTCCCTTGTATTTTCTTCAATCGATGAGCATTCACCCATGAAGATAGTTTTTCCTGATCTTGACTGAACACAGGGTCTTCAGGGTTCATATCTCCTGGTTCTAGAACTTCCGTAATTCCGTTAGTCGATTCCGTTGTCATTCCCCTAACGAATACTTGATCAGGAAGTACTATGATTCCTTCATTATCTTGTTCTCCTTGATCATAATCGGGTCTTCGTGATAGGGCATCGGCTCGTCCATTGGCTTTTCCTTTGATATGGTGAATTTCAAAGTTGTATTCCGAAAGTTCCAAAACTTCCCTGGCTACTCGTCTGCTGATCTTCTGTGGAGAACGCCAATATTGCAAATTTAGATGATCCGAGAATACTTTCACCTTATGGGGTGATCCTGCCAAATATGGTCTCCAATGCCGGAATGCTTTTACAATTGCCAATAGTTCCAGGTCATAGATGTCGTAATTTCGTTCCGCTTCATTGAGCGTGGCCGAATAATACCCAATAGGATGGCGTTTTTTGTCTTCCTTCCTTTGGAGTAGTACTGCCCCTACTGCGAATCCTGATGCATCTACTTCCAACTCGAATGGTTCTTCCAAGTTTGGGTGTGCCAGTACTGGTTCTTGGGTTACGAGATCTTTAAGGGTTTGAAATGCCTTTTCTTGTTCTTCCGTCCATTGCCATTCCGTTTCCTTTTTTGTCAATTTGTTTAATGGTTTGGCATGTGTGGCAAATCCTCGGATAAATGGTCGGTAGAAGTTGCAAAAACCCAAAAAAGATCGTACGTCCTTTACTTTATTGGGCCTAGGCCAGTTTTTGATGCCTTCAATTTTTACGGGGTCCATGCGTGTTACCCCCTTTTCAAGGATTACCCCCAGGTAATCCATCCGTGGCGCATGGAACGTGCATTTTTCCAATTTGTAGTATAGATCGTGTTCGCAGATACCCTTAAAACATCTTTGACAGCTTCGATATGGTCTTGAAGATTGATACCGATTTTGGTTGCGATTCCGATATCGTCCATATAAACCCGTATAGTTGTGCCTTTTTGTTCATGTTTGGCGATTATATCCCTGCATATGTAGTTCATCATTGTCTGGAACGTTGCCGGTGAGTTGGTTAATCCGAAAAACATAACTGTAGGTTCAAATAAGCCATATCGGGTTTTGAATGCCGCCTTTTCTTCATCCCCTTCTTTGATCCTTACGTTATTGTATCCCCATCGTACATCCAATTTGGTATAGATATGGGCGTTACTGAGATCCGATATGAGATCGGAGATAAGGGGTAGTGGGTACTGATTTCGGATAGTGTAATCATTGATCTTCCGATAATCTTGTACCGGTCGCAATTTTCCATCTTTCTTTTTGACAAAGAAGAAAGGTGACGCATAAGGGGATTTCGATGGTCGGATATACCCTTTCTTTAGTTGTTCGGTTAGGAATTCTTTGAGTGCCTTATCCTCATCTTGTGTTTGGGATATATCTTGCAGTCGATAGCGTCTGGCGTTCCTTTTTTGAATTCAATGGCATGATCCCATGGTCTAGACGGTGGAAATCGATAAGAAGCTTCTTCGTTGAATAGATGAGAAAATTCTTGATATTCCTGAGGCAGTTCCGTTTTAATGGAGTATTGTTTTGCCGCTATTGCCAATTCTGTTGCCGTGGTTTTGAGGGAACAGTCTTGATTTAGCTGTTTAACAATCTGATCTTTATCAATGATTGTTAATGCTTTTGCAATTACTGATCCCTCCTTTCTGGGGTTAATTGATCGGAGGACTACAGGAAGGACGTCTTCACTGATAGTGGCGTGTCTCCAGCTAACCTTTGGTTCATATTGGGCTAGCCAAGGATATCCTAGCACCATTTCTTCTTGTCCCGTGTTTGTTACCAGGAATCGCATTTCCTTGTGAATTCCTTTAGTTTGCACATCAAGATCCACACAATGAGTAATATGCCCCGCTTTGTTTTCCGTATTATCAATATTCCATATTTTGCGGGGTCTTTCTAACCGTTTCATTCCTAACCCCATTCGTTTGGCAAAGAAGGTTTGATGAAATTGTCGGTTGCTCCTGAGTCCACAAGGACTCTGATGTCGGCCTTTGAGTAATTCGTTCTTATCGAAACTGGAATTCGCATAGATCGATAGCGCGTGATAATCACAGAATTACAATTGACCGCCCTCACCCAGGCCGATGGGTTCAGGCGTCCTGAAAACCCTCTTTCGTCCACAGATCCTTTAAGATCCGATCCTTCGCTCCATCTCCTAATTCGGCTACTTGACTCATCCAATACTGGGCCTGTTCTTCTTCCGTCATTCCGGATATCGTGCTTCGTATCGTCACTGGTTCGGTATCCGTAGATCGGCCTTGACTATTTTGACCTTGTCCTCGTGCTTGATAACAATTACGGCTGATGTGTCCCTTCTTTCCGCAATTGTAACACGTGATAGTCTCTTCCATTTGGCCTTCCTCCGCGACCTCTTCCTCGATTGGGCGGAGAGTAAGGTGGCTGTGTGTAATCAATTTCTTCTGATCCAGCCAACCGTGCTCGACTCCTATCAGCTGACGTATCCATCGCATTTGGATTGGGAAGATTTCCAGGCATGGTTCCTTTGGTCGTAAATCCACGTGGTTTCGGAATCTTGACCTTTATGGGCGTCCAACTTTGCCCTCATATGGATGTATTGCTGTTGTCGGCGTCTGACCGCATCCTTCCATTCTTCGAATGTTTGTGGATCATCCATTTGGAACACCTTTTCAAACAAGGGTCGTGGTAGTCCATCGGTGAACAGATCAATAGTTTGAACGGAACTTAACCGGTATCCCGCTTGTCGTGCCAGAGTTTCAAACTCCGTGATATACGTGTCAAGATCCCCGTCCTTCATCTTGAGGCCTCGTTTCAGCATTCCTTGTGCCTGTTCCCTTTCAAGGGTATTTGCAAATCTTCTTCTGAATGCTCTCTCTGTTTCGACCCATAGGTCTGGCGTTTGTTCTGGTACTCCCCCAGTTACTTGTCGGTTAAGCCATTGGCTCATGTTCATGACCCATTCGTTTACTGCCTTTCCTTGAATATAGGTGAGAAACAGCATGGATCGTCGGTAAGCATTGGTCATAATGGGGTTATTGTTGTTTACTCCCCAGTATAATGACCATTGAGTTATGAAATTCATCCGCTTTGAGTCGATCTCCGGTGAATATTTGCGGGGCATTTCCAATGAATTTGTCCGATTGATGACCGGGTGCTCCCTACAGGTGGTATTCCTCCGCCTGGTGGTCCCCCACCTGGAGGTCCCCCTCCTGGGAATCCTGCCTCCTGGGAATCCGCCTCCTGGAATCCGCCTCCTGGGAATCCGCCTCCTCCATTGGGAGGTCTTCTTCCTCCTCCTCCAGGGGGTCCTCCTCCTCCTCCTTCTGATGGAGGATCCGCACGATCAGATCCTATTGCTCGATTACACGCGCGATGTCGTCTGCCGTCATTACATGTCCCGTATCCTGGGTTGATGAACAGTTGTTCATTTGGTTCTTCAACTCGTACCCTAACAGGTTCTTGCATGGTCTCGGTGGCCATTACTTGGATTCTTTCGGGTTCTTCCACTATTTGAATTTGATTGGTAAGTTCCGCGATTTGTTCAATGGCTTCTTCCCTGCTCTTCGTCTTCGTCGGCTTCTTCTCCTGATTCTTCAGTCTCTTGACTGGCTTCGCTTGGAGCCGGCGTTCGTGAGTTGGCAGAGTGCGTTTTTCAGGTGCACCGTCGATAGGTCCCCACTCTGATCGAATACTACTTCGTTTGTGTGAATATCACAACGTAAATTGCCCTCAGCAGGTGCAACTACTTCCCAG